>CACRXP010000965.1:64117-120474 GCA_902702965.1 Spirometra erinaceieuropaei
CACAATCTCCATTGCCGATAAGCTCTGCACACCTTAGCGTTACCTCATGTTCTCGTCTTCGTTCACATTGCTGGAACATAGCGCTGAATGACTGCAGCCCGGGGCGGAAAGCATCGCCATAAGCGGAGTTATTTTGCTTGTAGTCAGCAGACCATCCGGTCTCTAGTGCCGCCGGCGACCTTACGTAAACATCTACTAAGAGGCTGAAATCGCGTGCCAGTATACTACCGAGGCGAGGAATAGAGGGGAGTTCGAAAACATACAGGGAGTGTTTTTTTCGATTAGGAGGGATTACTCCGTAGGGAGTGTAATACTGATTAGTATGCGGCATAATTCTATAGTATTTCGGACTCGCCAGAATGTCGGCTTTTGGATACATTTCTTTTCGCACTCCTGCGAAAAATTCACTCGAAAAAACGTAATACATAAGTAGCATGCATTTTTCATATCGATTTTCGATGGTCTTATATATTAAAATATATTTTATAGACACCATGCATGAGAATATGCTCACTTCTCCTCATTTGGTAGGCAGTCGCATTGTCTTCACATTTTTTATACGAAGAATGGGGATATTAAGGTTTTCAAGAAGTTTCCTAACTTCCGAATAATTTTTAGCCAGATCATAGGGTTTGTTAGTGTTTAGCGATTTCAGTCTACAGAGTGTGTACTCAGAAGGATATTACCGGCAATGACAAGGGAAACTGGAATTATCATTCTGCGATATCATGCGCCGCTGTGCGGCTGCTGGTTGGGCTCGAGAGAGAGTCCATAAGGGAGGAAGGAACGAGTGAGTTCTGTAAGAATGATCGGTGAGCGCCCCCTACCAGAGTGTATACTTTCCGCTTAAGGAAAATTATATGTTCCTTGTTGCCTTTAAAAAGATATCATATGGAGTTCGTAAAACTTTGCAATGGATGCGGACTATGTTGTACATTTCATGAGGACATTAATAAAATAACATGTAGAGATCGGACGGTTTTATAAATTGCCAATAGAAGCGAAAAGCCGAGTCCCAGGAAGTAGTCTTGAAGAATGAGACACGACGATCCGGCGATCGTGTCTCCTTCTTCAAGGTTTTATAAATTTTATAATACGAGACTTTTTGAAAACCGAAAGATAACCTTTCTTTGGGTATAAAATATAAAGGAAATGTAAGTTACTATCAAACGATTAAAATAAAGCATATTTTATGCCCGTTTACTAAAAAAATATATTTAAATATATAAGACCATCAAAAATCCGTATGAAAATACATGCTATTTAAGCAATCAATTTTCACCGAGTGGGGTTTCTGCAGGAGGGCTAAAAGAAGTGCATTCAAAATTCGACATCCTGGCGAGTCCAAAATACTATAGGATTATGCCGCATATTAATCAGTTTTACAATTCCGCCCAAGTAATCCTTCTTATAGAAAACGCATTTCAGAATCTCGGCCGACATTTCATTAGATCGGTCACTCTCTGTACTTAGGAAATCCGCAATTTCGGAAATAACGAATAAAATAGGCAGAAGTTTCTAGGTGCAAAAATAATTAGCTACATCAGATTGACATCATCTACCTGAAATGCTGACCTTACGTTAAATTTTTTAACTAGCCTTGGTGGATATCGGATCCCCAAGGGAGTAGGTTGCGATGAATTCTTGATATAGTGGGTGCCAGAATACCGACAACCCTTCTCTGAGCTTGAATATAGAATGTTTTATCTTGGAAACATCAGCTGATGCGGTCCTTTTTAGAAATGCAACATAAAGGTTTTCTGATTCGGTCGATAAAAATAGCTACGAGCAAGCTTCGTGCCGCGATGTGCATGTCTACTTATGGTGTAATGGGCCTAAGCAATCAGATTACGAGACTCACTTGTTCAACTGCGCCTACGGGTACAGTCTGGAGTCCTCCTAGGCATTTGCGTTGCGACAGGTGGTACCAAAGAAACAAATGGAGACCGGAATTGCCATTTCTGGCTTATCGGTCATCGTAAGTTCCAGGTGTGGGGCACCTGAATGTTTGCTACCATCAGACAGACCACGATAATTCAAATGGCGGACACAGCCTCTATCTTGCAGTCACATCGGCTTCTGACCTAACTCAAGGACTTCCCATCTCCCTGGCCTGACTCATGTTTTCGTGCAGTTATGTTAGGCAAAATGTTCCTGAAAGATATGATAATTCTAGGGTGCCAAAAGCCCTTCTGACTAGTCGACACCCTTGCAAACTTTTCCCGTAACAGATATCGAGCCCGCCAGCTGTTGTCCATGTCGACTCCGAAACTGCATTACTTGACTGTCAATCCTGCCAAAAAATGCGACTTTCTGTTTAATTCAGCCACCTGCGTAAAAACCGAATTGCGCTGACGTCGAATATATCACCCCCATCATCATCATCATCATCATCATCATCATCATCATCATCATCATCATCATCATCATCATCATCATCATCATCATCATCATCATCATCATCGTCATCATCAATATTCTCGACTAACCCCTATGAACTGAAACACATTAATGATCTCAACTGCCCAGCACTTGTTCGCTAA
Organism: Spirometra erinaceieuropaei; assembly: GCA_902702965.1. Lineage (NCBI taxonomy): Eukaryota > Metazoa > Platyhelminthes > Cestoda > Diphyllobothriidea > Diphyllobothriidae > Spirometra > Spirometra erinaceieuropaei. The sequence goes on from CACRXP010000965.1 coordinate 66,661, forward strand.
TGCGTCTACACATAAGATCTCGGGAGTAGTACGTCAACATGAATCCGAAACCTACTTGAAGTTAAGGAGATTAAATAAATGATCGTGAACGTACACTTAAAACGGGCAACATGTTCAGTGAACGATTATGAGGAGATTGGGATAATGTGCAATACCTTTAACGCATAACGAGGAAAGTAGGTTAGACCCGGTTTAAGCAATGTAAACTAGTGACATTTATATTAGCGTTTTAGTCCCGATTGACGCATTTTGTGTTTTGCTAGAGACGCAGAACTTTCGAACAAAAGTCCTGTATTTACTACCAACTGAACGCTAGTTGAAAAGAGTGATAGGCATTGAGCGTCACACTAAATTCCATGTTGTACCATGGCATTCTGGTTCCCTATTGAAGACTCTACCAGTCGACTGAGACCACGAAAAAGGAGTGTCTCTATCTAAGTATCCTCTACATTACTTGGCATGTCGTTTTTTTGCAAATTCTTACAAGAACCTCCCGTCCAATAAAAGAGCTGTTCTCTAACTTGTAAGTCATTTTCCTGGTGGATTTGTAAAATGTTTCATAACACACGCCTGGGGTTCCTGAAAGGACATTCAGAAGGCCCCAATTGTTAGCGTTGAAAATCATCCTCTAATTCGCAAAACGTCGAATTCATCAGAACTAATCCAGTGGACTTCATGTGCATATTGTCAGAACTTCGTCTCTTCATTGCTTGGCAGGTTCAAAATAATTTACTTTGGAATTGTCGAGGAAGACTCCCCAATACGAAATTCGGAATTCATGGACCGTAATTTTACCGAAACTCTCGTAGATGGCAGAGAGCTGCATAAGATACTAAAGCCAAATGTTTAGACTCAGTAGCCTCAGTCAAGCTGTCTTCGTGGTTATTAGAATTCAGGAGCACTAATTTCATTTGCGGAGTCAAGATGTTGCACGCTGAATAACAATCAACCTGCGGGAAAAAAGCCTAAATGTTGGTAAATATTGATAAACATACTGTAGATGGGCTAACTCATGAAACGTCAGTCGAAATTGCGAAATGCTTTTCGTTTCGTAAAGACAAAGTAAATAGGGTTGCAAAACTAAGCATTAAGCAGCATAAATATATAATAATCCAGTAACACTAGGATGCCGGCTTTTGAGCGGACTTCTTTCCGGCTGCATGCAAAACCACTCTGTAAAAAGGGCCATTTAAGTAGCATATATTTTTTCTCATTGATTTTCGATGGTCTTAAACATTCAATTATATTTCGTGGAAAACATGCACAAACATATTCATTCTTTTGCTAATTCTGTAGAAAATTACGTCTTCTTCCGAACTTTTACGGGAAAGAAGGGTATAATACGGTTTTTGAAGACGTTTCCAATTACCGAATAATTTTGAGCCCCGACCTGCCGTTCTATTTGCATTCAGGGTTTCCAAAAAACAAGCCGTATATTTTACGCGTATGTAATTCATAAATTTTAGCGGTTGAGTTGCGCCATCTTGTTAACTTTACAAGCCACATTGGTAAATGCAGAGACACGACGTTTGATAACGGTTATTTTAAGATATTAGAAAATCTCACATTGAAAATCTTTTTGGAAACCGAAGTATACCATTTCTTCGAGTAAAACATTAAAAGAATATGTATATTCCACCGAAGTAGCAGAAGAATGAATATTTTTATGCATGCTCTCCATGAAATATAACTGAACTTTTAAAAGCATCGAAAGTTAATGAGAAAAATATATTTCACTTGAGTGACCATTTTTTACAGAGTGTGGATTTTGAATGCAGCCTTAAAGAAGTTCTTCCGAAAGCCGGCACCCTGGGGTAATTGAATTATTATACAATTATGCTGCTGGGCAATTATTTTTGCAAACTTATTTTCTTATTTTTTGGAAACGAAATCGCATTTCAAAATGTCGGTTGACATTTCATGAGTTAGCCCATCTACTGTATTTCTAATTGACTGTCTGTGCGAAGTCGCAGTCACGACTGATAAAAAGGAACTACAAGGACACACGTAAAACCTTGTTCAGGTGCCACAAAATTAAACAAATGACGCGGGAAAAGCAAGTGCATGGCACACAGATGCCTCAAAAACCGGAGCCGATATCTTCGATGTCAACCGAATAAAAGAAGTCAGGGCTAAACTACAAGTGTTAGGGTTTGAATTCTATGGTTAGGTTTTAGGGTTAGGTGTTTGGGCAACTATTACTCAACCACTCAGTGCACAACTGCGCATACCCAATAGCTTTTCTTTTGCATACAATTACTTGGCCTGTTCGCCTGTGCGTTCCTCGGCCCCACCTATAAAAACCCCCGCCGGTCCCGGTGGCTGGGATTCGTTTCCCTCAGGTGCGGCTACATAACCACATCTAACCCACAACATCGCTCCAGTTCCCACCGTTACAATTTATGTGGTAGGCGAACAGCCTACGGCTATTAACAACTTGCACCCCGATCCTGCAGTAATGTTTTCATAATCTGATGTTGATGACGGTCAAAATCCCATGCCTGCCTGAGAAGTGGAGACTTTTTCGTCTCACTTGGTCACCGGCGCATGGAACGGGAGGAGAGAGAGAGAGCGCGAAGCTAGGAAAGGGTTCATTCAGCATACCCTTCGTTTTAATGAATCGGTGCGACCGAGCCAATCACCATGCGCTAGCAGGAGTGGCCTGTAAGTCTGACAGATGATGAAGTGGCTGTTTCGCAATGTGACTTCTATAATATAAATTGCTTCTGGGAGATGGGAACCCTAATATGGCACATTATACCAGGCACAATTCAAAGTCTTTTCAGTCACGACAGGGTACCAGCTTTTGAATAAGCTTCAGTTTGGCAGCTTTCAAAAACCACACCAGGTATAAATGACTATCTGATTAGTGGTAGAGGTGCGCTCACCGATCACTTCTACGGAAATCACTGGTCATGTTGTGCCTTACGGGCTCTCTATCTCTCGAGTTCAACCAGCAGCCTCACAGCAGCTCGTGATATAGGCAGATTGCTGTTGTCGACAAAGACAAGGGAGACTGGAATAGCCATTTCTGGCCTAGTAATCGTCGTTAGCCAGTCAGCGGTTGCTGGTTGGGCTCGAATGCGGGCACGTAAGGCACAACGGGACGAGTGCTTTCCGTAGAAGTGACCGGTGAGCGCCCCTCTACCATCGGTTATATATACAGTATATATATATATAATGGTGTAGGGCGCTCACCGATCGTTCATACGGAACTCACTCGTCCCGTTGTGCCTTACGGGCTCTCTCTCAAGCCCAACCAGCAGCCGCACAGGGGCGCATGATACAGGCAGAATGTTATTATCGACAAAGAAAATGGAGACCTCAATGACCATCTCTGGCTTATTAGACGTCGTCAGCCAGTCAACGGCTGCAGGTTGGGCTCGAGGGAAAGAGTTTGTAAGGCACGACGTAACGAGTGGATTCCGAAAGACTGATCGGTGAGCAACCCTCTACTATTGTATATTCCCGATCGAAACCGACAGGGCAACGGGCTCATGGCCCGGTGGGTAGAGGCGTCGACTTCTAAACCAACAGGTCGCGAGTACGAGGCTCGGGTGTTCCACACTTCGGGTTTGGGTATGATTGGCTGAAGACGACTAATAAGCCAGAAACGGTCATTCCAGTCTCCCTTGTCTTTGCAGATAGTACCATTCTTCCTATCTAATTAGTATAAGCTTCTCCATCGATTTTCTATGCCCTTCTAAATTTAAACATATATTATAAAATTACATGCATAATAATATTCCTTTTTGCAAGCATTTGACAGATGATGGCATCTTCGTCAAGCTTCATGCTGAAAGGTCAAGAGAGTATTATCGTTCTAAGAAATATTTTGAATTCCGTGCAATTTTGAGCCCGATCTGCCGTTGAATTTGTGTCTTTGGTTTTCGGTCTACTGGCTGTATACGTTTTGTGCAAGGAAAACCCTGCATTAAAAATTCGTCATATGACACCAGTGGCCAAAAGCTAAGTGAGTGCTGGAGTTTTGGTGTTTTAGTATTTCAGGCAGAACGTCGGTCAAATTTTGAGATTTCTTAATGGCCGATCATGTAATCGGTCAGTGGAAAAGAAGAGCCAAACGTCTTGCATTCTGGATTCATACTCAAAAGTATATTCTGCAATGTCAGTTCAGTTACATCCAAGTACCAAGTTCCGACGACTTTCCCTGGACTCGTTTAAACGCATGCAAAAACGAAAAAACCTATTTAAGTGTGAGGTTTTTTGCTTAAATAAAAAAATGTCCGAGATCTGAAATCAGCTAAGACCTGAATACGGTGAATAAAAGAGTTTTAACTGTGTCCCTAAGGTTTTAAAAATGACGGATATTTCATCAAAAATATTTATGTCTTAAGGGCGTTATCACATTTTGATTTTTTGCAGAAGTGCACGTCGTATTTCAAAATATATTTAATAACTTAGTTATTTAAAGCAAAGTTCTTCGGAATTCAAAGTATAAATTGTTAAGGCAACAGAACATTCGAAAAACGGTGCTAAGAAATAAACATGTAGTCGGTCTCTTCATGTAAAGACAGTTCATCTCATTAAAACGCAGATCGAAACACGAATAAATGAAACGGCCAGTAGGTCGCAGTGGATGAGTGGCATTTGGATTTTTGTTATCATTATTTTGAGTCAAAACAAACGAACCCTAAATACGATCTACTCACTTTGCCTTAGTAAAGCTATTGCTCATAACATAATTTCAACTACAGGACCAACTGTTTGAAAAGGTAACTTCAACCGGCATACAAAGTTGCGAATAGGAACGAAGAATATGGTGGCGTAAGTATGAAACGGCCAGGAGACAGGAAATAATCTTCTCTAGCCCTAAATACATGCTGCGTGCGAAAAGGCTGCCAATTTCCCATTTCGCATCTAGCTACCTGATAGTTAAATAATCAATCTCCCGATCATCTCTTAGGTCAGTAAGAGATTTCTGACCAATCGAAATGAATAAACGAAGAGACATATAACGTCGAAACGCCTGTAGAGAATAGTTGTTGCTCTCAAAGTAAACCCTAAGGCCTTCAACATCATAACTAGGTCATTTGCAAATTGGCATTCGCAGGAGGAAATGGGAAACATCAAGTGACTACCTACCTAGCTTTCCATAACGGTCTGCCAACCCACGGGGAGCCCCCGTCGGGAGTCCCGCGCGGCATGCTTGAGCGCTCTTCAATGGAGGACTTATGTCCGGCGAATCCGCACCACTTCGACGTAACTGCCTAATTGAGGTTTAAACGCGGGCAGTGCGATTATGGCGCCAGCGATGAGGCTGTGCAGTTTGCTGTGCAATCCGCCCGGCTACAGCTGAGCAACAAATGTGGCCATCACATCTGCGCCGGCACAGTTGCTGTCAGCGGTGCCAAACCCTGCCGCACGCTGATTAGCCGACCCATCAACCAATGGGCTCGCGCCGCGTGGGAAGAGGTGCGCCGGCATGCAGCGGTACTTTTATCCCGATCGTGGCTTTAAATAACGCCGCTCATGTGGTTACGCGTTGCCGCAGGGTGAATTGGTTTGGTCTTGTGTGTGCAAATGTTCTACCGGGTGTTGGGGCTTGCCGGTGTCCGGAAGCACAGATAATTGAAAGGCCGCTGTTGCAACGCGCGGAGATTCTACTAGTGCGGGTACATTCACACCGCTAAAAGTCCGCAACAGCCGAAAGGATTGGCAAAACAGAACTTCAGGACGTGAACGGCCAAAGCCGTCCAGCGAAAATAGTTAGAAAGCCGGGCTATAGATGGTTGGATGGCGATAAACTGACGGCGATGTTGTTGATTTATGGAAGGCAAACTGTACTTGTGGCCTTATTATCTCGTCAGTAAGGATCTCAGTATCATAATAAATTAACCATTCCAGTGATAGTAAGAATGCGATTCTAAGGTTTCCTGTTAAAAGAAGAGGTGACGTGCATGGGAGCAGATGAAATGGAGGTTTAAAGGGAGCGACAATGGTCACAGTGATATGTCTGTCCGATGCGGCCATATAATGAGCTGTGGGCACAAATTCCCTATTTCTGAGGATCGGTAGGCAAAATCGCCACTCAAGATTTCAGACCTCTTCTTTTTGGAAAATAAGCATAGTTTTGAATCAACAATGGAAACACTTCAAAAGCAACAAAACGACAAGTCAACCTGGAATGTTGCGATTAATCTTTTCCTAAGATTTAGCCGCAAACTCCAAGGTAAACGCAAAATACCAATCAACAGACAGTATATTTGTTCGGAGTCAACAATTTTGCAAATTTCCTTGCCAGTAAATAGGCCAAAAGAACGTTATTAGTTAAAACAGGTCAAAATGAGAAATCCGATGCACTGAAACGTAAATCATTGAACGCTTTCAGATTAAACGGAATAATGCATAAACTGCTTTGGATTCTGGAATGTGCAACTGAGTGCAACGGTCACAATCGGAGATAGGACTGACATTCAAGGAGGTTAATACTTATTTTCAAAGAAGTGTGGAATATTAGGCACGACAGCCAGATATCCAACTAATTTTCCATGTTCCATATTATGCTCATAAAATTTCCGTTTACCGAACAGTTTCGTAATGATTAAGAAACAATTAGAGCATCAAAGCCGACCCCCAGGAAGTGTTTATGTCGGGAAACTGCTAATTTCATTTGAACGGTAAAGGAGAGTTTGGAGACTCCCAGTATTCGTGTACTCACCCTTACCCTAACTAACGTGGAAGATCTTAAGCATGGCTATTTTCTACTGAAAACTCTACTTTACATTTAGGGAGAAAATTCAAAGCCAGATATGTTTCTAAAGCAAGCAACATGCTAGCTTAACCAAGCTTACATGTATTCACAACTCGCATTGTCTGAAATCTCAAGCCCAAACGTCACATACAAAGATTAAAAACTCTTCTGACTGAAAAGTTTAGGAAAATCCACACGTTGCTTTTTCATGTGTCCGTTTATCCATGCAATAAAGTTAAAGCGGACATTGACACATTCAGGTTACCTCGGTAAGCGTAGGTTGGGACCGCTTTAAGTTAATCTAGAATTTGGAGTTTTACCTGATATCAAGGTGACGTTTGGCTTCCACGTTCTTATAAAACGATCCAATTGCTGAGCGCGTGTGAGACAAATGCACTTCGGGTTAAGCCGACTCATCCTCAACGACCAAATAGTTTATTTATAAAAAGGTGATTGCATAAAACATAGATGCTCCGATTCAAACTACAGCAGCAGTTTATATAAAATGGTGTTTTTGAATCGGAAAAAGTCAGAAACTTCTATCAAAAATCATTTAAAATAATATCAAAATCGTGTCGTACTCTATGACTATGAATTATTCTTGTGTTTAGAAACCAGAAAAATTAAAATATTATTGAAAAATTGATTCTTACATCGGCAGGCGGCATAAACCGCTAAAGGCATTGTACATACCTGTTAGGACCAAAATATGGCTCCCTTAGGCCAGAATCGTGTTAACCTCCAGTGCTAATTTTAAACGTGAAAAAAGCAAAAAAATGTTGGGCCTCCTCTTCTCTGCAAGTAAATAGACAGACATCGCCTCTGGAGTTTCCCAGTCAGAGCATAGTTACGTAAAATTTTTATAAACGGCTTCCATATGCTCACACATTAAGGCGCGAAGATGATCAAAATTATGAAATACGCTAACTAAAACCGAGTGCACAGGTGCAAAAACATTTGGCTAGATCGCATTTGGCAGCCAGGAATGGGGAAGCGAACGGTGACCTTAACCCTAATCCTAACCTGAAACTTAAACTTTAACCGTTAACCCTAACGACAACCTTAACCCCAACCCTAATCGAAATCGTAAACGTAACTGTAGCCCTTAGACATAGACCTAACTATAAAACGTAGCCGTAACACTGAAACCTGATCGTACGCTCAAAACCTAACCGTAACCCGAAAACCCAAGCCTAGGGGGCATAACCCTAACCCGAAAATCGGACACCGTTAACCGGTACCCTAATCCTAACCTCTACCGTAAAACGGAAGCCAAATTGGCCCCAGTAAACAAACCCCCAGCCACTTGTAATACGGGGCCTGGCTACCAACTGCGATCAAGCACAATTTTTTCCTGTTTGTCCTTAGAAAGGTGATGGATGTTACGGTCTCTGACGCCGATGCCAATCATTTGATATCGGGTCATAAAAATTCGACTTTTGGCAGGACTATCTCATGAAATGTTAACAAACATACTGAAATGTGTTTTCGATAATGAGGAATTAACTAGACTCTGCTGTTATTATTGGTTATCATGCAATGTAATCCCAAGATGTTTCGCCTACAGCAGGATGTTGGACTTTGAAAGAATTTCCTTCTGGTTGCATGCAGTAACTTCATTCGGCTGAAATGACGAATTGTATAGCATAAACGCTATCCATCGGTTTAAGTAACCCTTGCAAGTTCACAAAAAGGAAAATTTGGGAAAAATATTCTTTCTTGCACTTAGAGAAAGAGTATGTTTGCTTCATATTTCACGTCCAAGGAAAATGAGGATTTCGATTGCAAAAAGATTTTTAAATTCCCAATTGACTGCCAACTAGACCAAAAATTGCATTTGTGCATTTCCTACCTTTATGCTCTCTACGTTTGATGTAAAGAAAAGCATAAATGTCCCTGTGGCATAACAAGGCTGTTGTGTAGGCCTTATAACTTTTTTTATTAAGTAGGGACGATGTTGTCTACTGCGTAAGCAAGACAGATAAACGGACAGACATGATGGTAAGATGTGGTCATGTGGCCCAACCTGGTTGACACAATAGTGTCGGGGTGAGGGGTTTGGGTTATGGTTAGAGGTTAGGGTTATGTTTAAGGTCAACTATTGCTCAGCCACTCAATGTACAACAACACATTCTCAATAGCTTATCTTTTGCATGTAACTACTTGACCTCGCCGCCTGTGGGTTTCCCGACCCCAACCGTAAAAAGCCCATCCCGTACTGCATGTGGCTGGGACTTATTTGCTTCAGTTGGGGCTATATAACCACATCTGACCAAAAGATCCTATAATGTCAATCTTTCGGAACCTAAAGGTGCACTTTTTACGTGTACGACATCTGAAGAAGACTTGAGCAACTGACATACCAATTAGGTAGTCATTTTATATCGAGTCTGATTTCATCCGAAAAGAGATTATTCAAACGTCGACATCCTGGCATGACTGAAATATGCTTGGATTATTTTGCAAGACAATCAATGCTACAGCGCCAATTACGTAATCGTTCCTCATTTCAGAATTCCTTTCTATGAACCCTTCCCGATAGTATACTGGTCTTTCATCTCCAGTACAGCAGGCAAAAATTTGGTAATGCAAGACAAATGCCATCTACAAAAAAACAGAAAATCATCTTCGATGGTAGGAGCAGGAAGAGGAGAGGATAACGCGATGGGAAACACAAGAATCTTATTTGCCTGACATTTACTGTGCGCACTCAAATTCCCCATTGGAAAAAAACAACAGCTGAGGGTGATGCAGGCACGAGGGCGTGCAACCACACACCTATGATGATTATTCATGTCCACCTTCATCGCCAGCGGTGGCATTTGATGCGATGAGGGGTTGGGCACACGCATTCGAGTCGTTGCTTACCGTAATCTATGCGCTATTCTTGATGATTGGCTTTTCAATAGCTAGCCAATACGAAAAATATGTCTGCTTAGACGTTTCCCGCGTAGGTAAAATCTCTCCTTGTTCTCAGCCTTAGGACCGGATATGGGAGGGGAGATCACTGTGCTGGTTAATAAAATGCATTCTGGAACTCTCACGTTCGTTTTTACCGAAGGGCATCTTTGTCTGAATTATTTTAACGGAGATCTTAATTTTGTAATAAGCATACAGTAGGTGACCTAACTCATGAAATGTCAACCGAACTTCCAAACTGTGTCTTCGATTCAAAAAGATTGATTAAGAAACAATGTAAAACTAGTCAGCCTGCAACATAATTTCTTACTAATTCAGGTACCCCAGGATGATGGCTTTCGAACGAACTTCCTTTCGGCTGCATTTAAAAACTACACTGTAAAAAATGGCTGCTTAAGAAGCACGAACTTTTCTCATTGATTTTCGATGTCCCTAAAAATTCAGTTACATTTCATAGAAAACATGCATAAAAATATTCATTTTCACGCTCATTTGGAAGTAATTTACATTTTGTTTTCTAATTTTAAACTCGAAGAAACTGCATTACTTAGTTTCAAAAACTTTTCCAATTCCTGAATAATTTTGAAGCCGCTCTGCCATCACACTTGCATTCAGGGCTTCCAAACTGCAAACCATGTATTTCCCGCGTACGGAAAATCATACATTTCTCTACGGTATTAAGAGGTGACCATATGGGGTTCATAAAATTTAGCATTGGATTGGATTCATATTGTTTACTTTACAAGCCACATCGGTAAATGCAAAAACATGACGTTTTATGAACGGCCATTTCACGGTATTTAAAAGTCTCGCAATGAAATACGTTTTAAAACCGAATTATGTCCCTCTTTCGAGTATAAAATTGAAAGGAGACGTAATTGTCTACCAAATGAGCAAAAGAATGAATATTCTTATGTATGTTTTCCATGAAATATAATTGGACTTTTAAGGACATCGAAAATCAATGAGAAACATGCATGCTTCTTAAGGAGTCAGTTTTTTACAGAGTATAGTTTTTATATGCAGCTGAAGGGAAGTTCGTTCGAAAGGCATCATCGTGAGGAAACTGAATTACTATAGAATTATATTGCATACTGATTAGTTTTACAACCCTACATTATTAATCTTTTTGAATCGAAAACGCGTTTCGGAGTTTCGGTTGACTTTTTATGAGTTATTCCACCAACTGTAGATGCCGTCACTGCGGTCATCTTTAATGGCAGTGACATCGAGTGCCGGGCCGTGATCTTTCCTCCGGTGCAGTTTGTTGGGTTCTTTTAGTCGTTCTTAATCTTTCCTGGGCACTTTGGCTGCGTGGGAGCGAGCGGCGTGACCTTGAGGTATGATTGGTTGACGTTTAGCTCTAATCGATACGAATGCTTTGCCAACTGTACTACAACCGTGTGTCTGAGAATTGTGCTCTCTAATCGATATTCCCTGCATCTTGACTGGCAAAAATTACGTCAGCGTAGAATAATTTAAATCGCTTAGGTATCTGTGCGATTACACCTTAGCGACAACGGTCCGCAATTTTTTATTATGAGGGTCCCCTAATTTAGACATCTTCCGCTGTCTTGGTTTTGTATTATTTACAAGTTAGTGAACACAGATAACGACTTTCCAGTAATTCGTGAGGCGAATACACATAAATGAAAAATTTGTGCATAAATATTTCGACTTAGTCGAAGATGTAACTATGATTACTTATCATCAGGACCGAAAGTTCAAGACGTGTGACTTCCCAGGATGTGTCTGGCATCCAAAGAAGGAACCCTCCTGTCACTACGTCCGATCCCATCTCCACTTGGCTTAACTGGCAGGAGTAAGGGAGATGGAGAGTTGACCACACTGCTGAACACTTGCCACGTTCTGCTGGAGTCGGCTCGCATCTAAACTACTAAGACAGCCCAAAGAGCATTGGCTGTAGGTCCAAAACTGATGGGCATTTGACCTTCCTTCTGAATTGAAGGCCGGGATGCAATGCTGCCTCAATCCCTCTCAGTCTGTTATGTCGTGATTCAGCAAACCGGTGTGCGTTGGCAGTTCTCTGGCACCTGATTGTCCTGTCGGTAGATGCGCTTTCGCTCCTACTGAGCGAATGCATAGACACGGTATCAGGATTTGGCACTGGGAGGTTAATTTGGGTTTACCGGCGATGGAAAGGATGTCGACTGGAGGCATTTCAATATGGATAGACCTAGATCATTTGCAATTGCTCAGATTTTACGGGGGGTTTGAATGGCCGATAAGGAGTGTCCGTAGGCCTTCAAAACGCTACGTAATCATGGCGGCTGATACCGACCGCCTGAGGATACTTGGGGTCGAAAAACAACAATACGCCGGAAAATGTAAGCTCAAAAATATTAAAAAATACTTTTTTCTATGCCCAAGAAGGATCACGTTTAGGTGCATCTAGCCCAGTTACGAAACTTACTAAGCCTAAGCACACATTTCGGGACTGTTATCCCACGGGCAGATATAAAGATTCCTTTACCAATTCGCCCTTCAAGCGCCATAAACCTAATCCTTTAAGGTGAATCACGCATGGACCTTGGGACGCCATACAATAATGTCGGTCCATCGTTGCAGTACTCGTCCGTATTGACCTGAAATGCTAACTACTGCGTAATGAATATCAGATGCAAATTACATCTCGGTTAGTGTGCAGTATAAAAGTATACTGGAAGCGTATAAATGTGTCGCCGCGCCAAGTCGGCTAAATATTTAAAAGGCCAACTCCATCTCCTCTGATATCCTGTTTGTTAAGCAAAGCAAAATTGCGGGGAGTGATACTAAGTAATGTTGAAGACAACCCTAGCGGGAGGGAATTTCTTCGCTGGGAACAGTAAGCTATGCTTTTAAATTCCCTTAGAAATTAACTGCATACCTGGAGTAGATCACTATATTTAAGTTCTGTAGGCTCAAACCGAAGCTTTTAGATATGCATATTTGAGCCAAAGTCCACCAGCCACAGCGGATAACCGCGTAATATTCATTAACTGCCAACTGGCAGTTAATGGTTTACTTTAAGATAAGGTGATTCCATAGTAACAGCCCAGGCGGTAGCCAAAAGCCCATAAACGCGTGTTTCGCCGCTACGCTTTTGCTGCATGACACAGCTGCGAGGGGTTCTGCTCGTCAGTAGGTCCCCCAGCGTTCCCTATATGCTTTCTGGAAGACACTGCAATTTACATTAAAAAAATTTATCTTGAGCCTGTGGACCTTAAATATATTCTACTCTACTCCAAGTTTTCAGTTAATTTCTGAGAAAATTAAAACGCAACAATTTACAAATTGGAGTATCCTCCAGAAAACAGACAGGCAATAGTGGGAGACCCACTGACAAGTCGAACCTCTCGCAGCTGTGTCATGCAGCGGCAGAATATCGGCGAAACACGTGTGTATGGCTTTTTGCTACTATCTGGGCTAGGAGGGGGGGTCGCCGATCGGTCTTACGGAACTCACTCGTTCTGTTGTGCCTTACGGGCTCTCTCTCGAGCCCAACCAGCTGCCCAACAGTAGCGCATGATATAGACAATATTTCATTAACGACAAAGACAAGGGAGACTTCTAACTAACAGGTCGCGAGTTCGAGCCTCGGATCTTCTATATTTCAGGGTTGGGTATGACTGGCTAATCAGTCTCCCTTGTCTTTGTCGGTAATAACATACTGCTGTATCATGCGCCGCTGAGCGGCTGCTGGTTGGGTTCGATAGAGAGGCCGTAAAGCACAACGAACGAGTAAATTCTGTAAGAACGATCGCTGAGCCCCCCCCCCCCCCTACCATTGCGTATTCCCGACCGAAGTTGACAGGGCAACGGGCTCGTAGCCTAGTAGTTAGAGACGTGGACTTCTACCTAACAGGTCGTGAGTTCGAGCCTCGGGTGTTCCACACTTCGGTGTTGGGTATGACTGACTGACTAGTCTCTGTTGTCTTTGTAGGTAATAACAAACTGACTATTTGTGCTGTTAGTATGGAATAAACTTATTTTAAAATAAGCTATTCAACTTTGTTGCAGTGCTCTAGCTCTTTTTAATAAAACAAAACCAAGAGTTGCGAATTACAGCGCTTATGCCTGTTTCCCTTTCGGTCCACATAAAAAAATGCAAAGGTAATTTGGTTAGCACACGTTTACTTTTGACGAATTGTCTTCAGGATCGTGCATTTGTGTTGCTATTGAAATAGATAATAAACATTTCAGGGAAAGTAGACAATTCAGAAGATGAAGGTGCGATCACTGGAACAAGAAATTTATTTGTCTGAAGTTTCGAATTCTCACTCGAATCCATCATCAGAGACATTCGCTGATAAAGGAATGTCTCTGATGATGGATTCGAGTGAGAATCCGAAACGTCAGGCAAATAAACTTCTTGTTCCAGTGATCGCACCTTCATTTTCTGAACTGCTACTTGGAACCCGCCTGTTCGCTTCTATCAGCAAAGTAGACAATGATGCTACAGCTGGGTTTGGAGGGAGGAGTCAAAAATAGAATTACAGTCAGCAACATAAGGGATATTGGGCACTGGGAAAGGTAGTTAAGTTGGGGTGTGTGGCCTAATGACTTTCAACCACGTAATTGCGGAACCGGTATAAAGTTCTTCTATGCGCGTGGGACTGATATGCATGACCTGACTGCAGCTGCCTCTACCGCAGCCAAGCAGTTCTCGATGACTTAACAGTACCTTGTAAATCACTCGAAATCACCCTCTGGCGTCTACACGGGGATATTTTTCTCTCATGTGCGCGAGAATAGAGCTGTTAGCATTCTCTACTTGATCCTATCCTAATCAGGTTGAAAAATGTTCTTCTTTCGAGCAAACGGCGACCCCCTTAACCAATACATTCTGCTTCACAGAAGCAGACGAAGCAGCAAATACACACAGAAGTGGTCTGGGCTGGCAGTTTGTCCTTGCCCTCTCCGTAAAGGATGAGACTAGTGGAGAATAGTACACGGGGCTCAACTGCTGAAAAGGTCCGTGATATACAGTGCGTGACCGATCTCATAAAATGTTAGCCAAAATTCTGGAATGCGTTTCCGATTAGAAAGGAAGACTTAAGTGGGGTTGTTATACTGATTGTCATGCAGCATAACTCTATAACATTTCGGATCCGCCAGGATATCGGCTTTTGAATGCACTTATTTTTGACCTCCTGCAGAAACGGCACTCGATAAAAAATTACTTCCTACGTAGCATGCATTTATCCTGTTAATTTTAGAAGGTCTTCTAAATTCAAATATATTTTACAGAAAACATGCACAAATATATGCTTTGTTTTGCTCATTTGGAAGGAAAGTACATTGTCATTATATTTTATGTCCGAAGAAAGTGTGTATTTAGGTTTTTAAAAAGTTGCCCCATGCCCGAATAATTTTTAGCCCGATCTGCCATAGCATCAGCATTAAGCAATTTCAGTCTACAAGGTGCATGCTTTCCGCCCAAGGAAAATCATATATTCCTCTATGCCTTTAAGAGGATACCACATAGAGTTCATGAAATTTTGCAATGGATCCGGACTGTGTTGTACCTTTCATAAAGAGCATTAATGGACGTACATGTGCGGTCTTGCACGCATGGACATTGCACGATATTAAAAATCTCATAATTAGAAACCTTTTTAAAACCTAAATACACACTTTCTTCGGACATAAAATATAAAGACAATGTAATCTCCTTCCAAATGAGCAAAACAAAGCATATATTTGTGCATGTTTTCTGTAAAATATATTTGAATTTATAAGACCTTCGAAAATTAATAGGAAAATGCATGCTACTTAAGTAGCCATTTTTGCCGAATGCAGTTTCTGCAGGAGGTCAAAAATAAGTGCATTCAAAATCCGACACCCTGAAGAGTCCGAAATGTTATAGGGTTTTGCTGCATGATAATCAGTATAAAGACCCTACTTAAGTAACCCTTCCTAGCCGGAAACGCATTCAAGAATTTTGGCTAACATTTCATGAGATCGGTCACGCACTGTAGTTTAATGATCTAGTCGGCGCATTCCCTTTAAATGTGATCCTGACGAAAAGCCTCCTCTTCCCTCCTATCAAAATCTGAAGCTTTGATGGCCTTTCGGGCGTCATTGGTAATAAACCGATCAGGGTACCTATTCTGCCAAATAAGTCTTTCGACACTTTTAAACTCTCTCTCTCTCTCAGTGCTATCAGCCGAACAGAAGACTAAATTTCGCTTTAAGACTAGCGGTTCGAAACTCCCAAAACTCGCTTGTTGGCCAGATCACGTCTTCTTATGATAAACGTTACGTCGGATATTGTCGTCAAGCCTTTTACTGAGATCGACGTCGAAAACGGGGAGCGAACGTGATATTTCTTCAATCGTAGTTCGTCAATTGATGAGTGCGCGTGATTTATGTTGACGTCTGCTATGCCAGCATCAGCAAACCCTCGCGGCCTGATACGCTCTGGCTGCTTTGTGGAACGTGGTATCCTGCCGGTAGATACACGGGCGTTCCTTCTGGACATTCTCGTTGTCTTCCTGATCATTTGTCCTGTTGTTGTTGTTTATTAAAATCCCGTGCAAATGTTTTCCTGTGGACCAGAAAGTGTGGTGGCACGCCTAGGTGCGGGTCCTGTCGCGCCAGTCACCTCCACTTTCTCTCACTTCCGCTCTTCTTGACATCTGGCCCAGATGAGCGAGGAGGGAGTGCGGTAGATGCCACGCAAGTCTACTCCCAACATAAGCTAAATCGCCCATGCCCGCTTCACCCTGCTATGGAGCACGCAGTAAACATCGTCGGCAGCGACGGCCGAACTGTTCGTTATGCCATAGGCGAAGAAGCTGTGTAGTTCCTAGTTTGCCTATAACTATATTCGTCAAAAACCGATGACGATACGAGTCCACAAGTACTCCCTCTATCTGTTTATACAGATTGTTGTCAAACGGGAAGTACGCCTTCAGGATACATCTCAATAACAATTCGCTGATAGAATTCACGGGCATTCCAGTACCCTTCTTAATGTTTTCAAAACATTTTATCTCCATGATCCAATAAAAAGAATTGGCGCATTCCCTGCCTGGCAATCTTGCTCCCCAGAGATAGGAGAGTGTGCGGTATGTTCTGTGCTTTACTAAACCTCGGCACCCAATACAAAAAGTTGCTAGGATGTTTTTGCATGTAGCTGATGGAAAGGTCAAGCCGCAGAGACCGGGTTTCGCGATGCAGAATAGAAAGCCGTAGACATAAATACAAATGGTATTTGATTTGTTCCCTCAACCGCAGTATGGTCTTTTTAAATTGACCGCGGTAGCCTAAATTCCAATAAGGCCGCAGCCGGTAGCGCGGCTTTTATATTTACATGTGCTGAAGTCAGTCAGGCGGGCGGACGAACGTGTTTTCTTGCGGAAGGAGGCATGTGTACTCCCAAGTGCCTTGAGGGAGGCGAGTGTGATTTATTTACTTTATCCTGACAGCGCATGTATCAGACGTGGTGGATTCTGTGGAATCCGTGTCTGCATCAGGCTGACCTGTTAAAAAAAGCGGTAGCATTGCGCCCTTAGATGTGGTGTCGTTTATTATCCCATATTTTTGTTTGTTTCAGGCATCTCCAGTGTTTTTGCTTTTAATTAGAATAATATTAGACCCTCGGACGGTACTGGTCGATTTAAGAAACGCACTTTTTGTCTTGAAAATTTCAATCAACGTATGTTGAAATAAGTCAAAATATGATTAGTGAACATGTGCGGATCTTTTCCAGCCATCGAGAAATTATTTGCGTCTCATCGATGAAAATCTGCTGACTCTGGTGATACAATCTGCGTGAATCCAGCCTCCACCTCAATTTCTTTTCTGAAAGTTACACGGCTAAAAATGTCCAAAAACTTAAAAAAATGGTATTCAGCGGATGAAAGATCGC
Organism: Spirometra erinaceieuropaei; assembly: GCA_902702965.1. Classification (NCBI taxonomy): domain Eukaryota; kingdom Metazoa; phylum Platyhelminthes; class Cestoda; order Diphyllobothriidea; family Diphyllobothriidae; genus Spirometra; species Spirometra erinaceieuropaei. The sequence goes on from CACRXP010000965.1 coordinate 84,168, forward strand.
AGGTAAAGGGAGGATGTCGTAAAGTCTCGTACCAAGTCACTCAGTCTCTGCAGTGTCATCCTGGCAACGTATGAGCGTACGTTGTCCTAGAGCAGAATTGTACCACGCTGATCCATCAGTACAGGTCTCATTTCCCCCAAGTTAACGTTTATTTTCTCGAGTTACTTACGAAAAACATCTGTTGTTATGCTCCGCAGTGGATAACACCAATAGCGGTCTACTAGACTGTCACCATGATAGGTTGAACCTCGTTGCCGACGATGTTCAACGTGTGCTCCATAACAAGGTAAAGCAGGCACAATGACTTGTGCGTGATTTAGTTTATAGCGAACGCAGACTTGCGCTGCATCTAATGCATCCTTCCTCTCCCACGTGGACCCAAGATCAAGATAGAATTAAGAAGATCGGAGTCACCGACGACTACGCCCTGAACACCACCTCGGAAGACGAGATGCAACAGAGCATGGACCTGTTATCCTCCGCCTACGAGAACTTCGGTCTGGTCATTAACACGCAGAAGACGGTGGTCATGCATCAACCGCCACCCAACTCAGACACACCCCGCAACGCGCCGCCGCAAATCAGCGTGAATGGGACCCAACTGCAAGTGGTGGAGAACTTCCCGTACCTGGGCAGTACCCTCTCCCGCAACACCAAGATCGACGACGAAGTCGCCAACAGGATCTCGAAAGCCAGTCAAGCCTTTGGTCGCCTCCAAAGCACAGCTTGGAATCGTCATGGTCTCCAACTGAGCCCGAAGCTAAAGATGTACAGGCCGTCTCCAACCGACGCTCATGAACGGAGCGGAGACTTGGACAGTGTACACGAGGCAGACAAGCCGACTGAACCACTTCCACCTCAGTTGTCTCCGTCGCATCCTGAGGCTGAATTGGCAGGACCGCATCCCCGACACTGATGTGTTGGAACGGACAGGAATCCTCAGCATCTACACCATGCTGAGACAAATGCAGCTGCGCTAAAGCGGCCACCTCGTGCGCATGGACGACGAGCGACTACCCAAACGACTCTTCTACGGAGACGTCGCGACGGGTTCTCTTCGTCAAGAAGGCCAGATTCGCCGTTACAAGGATACCCTGTAGTCCGCCCTGAAGCGTCTGCAAATCATTCCAACCAACTGGGAAGAGCTCGCCCGCGATCGTACAACATGGAGGAGAACAGTGAAGACGGGCGCTGCAATCTACGAAGCCAACCGCATCGCCGCCGCCAAAGCGAAACGCGAAGCCCACAAATCACAATTTAGCCCAGTCCGCAACGACGACGCACAACCGCCACCAACGCGTCCTCGATGTCAACGGACAATCCGGGTTCGAATCGGACTTGTCGGACATCTTCGGATCAAGTGTTCCTCTCGGACCGCATCAACAGCCGTCCCTCCGCCCGCCTCTTCCTCGACCTCTCTGCCGCCAGCTACCTCTGGCAATTCTTCTGAACCACCACTTCCATCCTCCTCCTCCTCCCCCAACCACTGTCCCAACGACGGCCGCTCAGGTGGCCGTCTCGCACATCACCAACCCCGAAACAACAATCGAAACCACCCCAACTTCCTCTGACTCCAGCGATGAGGATCAGGACTACACCTGCCCTCACTGCGACCGCACCTTCACCTTACACATCGGCCTGGTCGGTCACGTAGGATTTTGCAAACGGCAAAACAGTTGTAGCCCATAAAAATGAAGGATTGCCTGTGTGCATTATTATCACACTTTAGGGCACAAAATCGTACAGATCTGCTAATCTGAATGCTACAAATCGACAAAAACATCTGATTCTCCAAAAACAACCTTTGTTTTTGAAAGCTGATTACCACGGTAACCATCGGACAAAAAACTAATTTTCAAGTCGTTAACCTCTGTTTACTAAAACCTTCTGGACTAAATTATCCTACTTCCAAGAAAAAAAACCGCTTAGATAGGCGACCAAGGTCCAGAAAAGGTATTAACGTAGGAAATTGCCCGAGTGAGCCGCGACGTCCATTTTCGACCAATTTCATGAACGCTTTGCTTGAAAAAATTAAAAGGACACAATTTGTGCGCAAGGTGAGGACATTTCCTAGAAGAGGCTGAGCGGGCAAGCAAAATGCGCAACGTTTAAGACGTCCTAAATTCTCACATCAGATTCTGTCACTAGGGTTCATGAGATAGGCCACGTACTGTATGCTCGTCAAGTAGCCTTCTGGAAACTCTCACCCACAAAGTATCTTTTAGGGGGGACGCTGCGTGTGAACTCCTAAGAAGACGTCTTGATTAAGCTGTCTCACGAACTTTCCCAGCTGAAGGGGTTTGAATAATATCTCTACTTAACCTGTTTTAGGCAGAGAAGGCGCGGAAAGGTTGCTATCTCAGACCACCTCAATGTGCATTTACTCCTTTACTTGCGTCAGTGGAGCAGGTCATATTGGTCGCATGGTTTGATAAATTTCTAAAAGAATACGAAGATACCTCCCTGCGTGACTTGGAAAAAGTGAGACAAGGATCATAAGATGACACTTAGACCGTTTTTGCCGACGATGTCCGCCGTGTGCTCTGCATCGAGGTGACAGTAGGTAACGCGACATGTACGTGAATTGGACAATAGTTGTGACAGACTTGCACAACGTCTACCGCACTCTCTCTTCCCCCGACTGAGCTCAGTGTCAAGACATCGACAAGAAGACCGAAGCAAGGGAGGGCGCAGGTGGATGGCACGATGAACGACGTGTTAGTCGGGAATTGTCTTGCAGTTAACATGAATGACACATTCTTTTGTTCAGTATGCGTGGGGACCTCCGAGGTAGGGGCTACGCCCTCCAGCCCCCCCCCCCTCCCTCCACCGCTATCTGGTATTATTGCGTCCGGATCTGGTAATGCCCCCCTGGTTCTGTCCAAGTTGTCTACATTTACAAGTTCTGCAACTAAACCTGCTAATGATGAAAAATTCCGAAATGCCCCAGTAGGGCCAAATGACGGTAAGTCCCGCCATTTGTAACTTATACTCTGCATGCAGTGAGTGACCAATTTAATGAAATGTTGGCTGCAATTTGGAAATGCGTTGTCCATTAGGAAGGATTAATTTAGTAGGGTTGTAATACTGATTATGTCGCGGAATAATCCTAAAGTATGTCGGACTCGGTATAATCTCGGCTGTTGAATACATTTCTTTTAAATCTCCTGTAGAAACCGTACTCGGTAAAAATGGCTACTAAGGTAGCATGCACTTTTTACACTTATTTTCGATGGTCTAATAAATTCGAATATATTTTATAAAAAGCATGAACAAAAATATTTTTGTTTCCCGTGTTTAGTAGAGATTAATGACTTCTTCACATTTTATACTCGAAGCAGGAGTAGAATTTGGTTTAAATAGAGTTTCTAATTATGAGGTTCTTTAAAACCGTGTAATGTCGATTCATACAGCATCGTACCTGTGCGTTTACCACAGCTCCCCATAAAACATTTGCAACATAGTCCGCATCCGATGTAAAATTTTGTAGACTCAATACGGTATCTTTTTAAAGGCAAAGGCCAGTGTATGATTTTCCATATGCAAAACGCATGCACCTTGTAGAGTAAAATCACTAGGCGCTAATATAACGGCTGACTAGGCTTCAAATTGATAGGAAATAGAAAAATTTTTAAAGCCTAATTATATCTCTTCTTCAAATATAAAACATGCAGACGACGTGGTTCTCTGTTAAGCAAGGGAAAGAAGAAATATTATTTCGTGTTTTTGTAAAATATATTTGAATTTAAAAGACCATCAAAAATCAGTGTGAAAATGCATGCTACATAAGTAGTCATCTTTTCCGAGTACGGCTTCTCCAGGAGATTGGAAAGAAGTGTACTCAAAATCCGAGATCCTGCCAAGTCCGACATACTATAGGATTATGTAGCGGCGTAATCAGTATTATAACCCCACCTAAGTAATCCTTCCGAATCGCAAACGCATTTCGGAATTTCAGCCAAAATTTCATGAGATCGGTCACTCACTATACTTAATAAATGTGAAAGATATTTATAACGTGTAGGTATCGAAGACGTCGATTTCAACGAACGTACCTTTTTAAATATTCATCCTCAGGGACAAGGAGTAAAAGAGTGAGTTGCGTCAAATTAGCGAATGTTAGGATAGCCTGTGAATGGTAGTCATGGCGGAGAGGGTTGAGGGCGATCAGACATGTCGGGGTACGTCTAGTTTAGTTTTGTCCAAGGTGTGAGAAGGGTGGAGGGGAGAATGGGGGAAGAACGAAAGGCGTCGGAGCGTTAGCGATGTTCAAGTTGTATCGTTTTAGTGCAACGCGGCAGGATGCGGAAGAAATATCTAATCCATCTTCGGCCATGGGAGATCTTGGGCTTGTAAAAACACATTCTTCGAGCACAAAGATGGGTTGGCTAGCCACATGACCCTGCCAAAGTCCTTGCAGGTATTCACTGGTGCAGCAATTTGGAACGCCTCATCGGCACGTTGCTGATGACTCTGAATGATCAACTAATGTCTACCCAATGGCCTTTGTCAACCAAGTGAGTCCCAGTTGTGCTAAAAACAGGCTTTTCCACCTCTCTAGTTAATTCCTTCATAGGCATGGCGACGGTGGAGGGGTGGAGGGAGATGAAGGTGAGGCGACTGACAACAAGTTAAGCAGGTTCGAAGAGGGAATTGGAAAAATTATCATCGTTCAAAGGAGATTAAATGCTTGACCCAACGCCTTCTGCTGGCGCAAGATTGGGTTCGTTAGTCGTATGGCCACTTTCGTTGTCGTCGCGTGTATTTGCTGACGCAGGAACTTGGAATTCCTCGGCGGAATTTATAGATGACTAAATGGTGGCCGCTGCCAAAATAGGGAGCCTTAATTGAGCTCAAGACAGACTTTTCCCCGCCTTTCTTTAGCCAGGCAGGATGACGCTCTCACATCCAGGTGATTTGTCTCCCGCGACCATATGTAACCTGTCCTACAGGAGCAAGTGAAGGCGTAAATACAAATTCAAGAAATTCATCCTTGCCTTTCGGGGGAGCTTGATTTAAGAAAAAAGATGTTATGGAGCCATTCCAAAAGTACAAAACTATCTCAAGACCTATTTCACCTAAGACGGACAAATGTACGAACAAATAAAATGCACTCCTATGGACTCCCCTATATCAGGCCTAATCGCTGAAGAAGTTCTTCAACGGGTAGAACACTTGGTGTTCACGAAATATCAACCAAAGTTCTCGGCCCGCTATGTCGATGACACCTTCGTCGTTGTCAAAACAGCTGACAGTGAACACCTAAAGGAACTAATGAACTCGGTTGACCCGGATATACAATTTAAGATGGAAGCGGAAACAAACAACCAACTGCCCTTCCTTGACGTACTTGTGCGCCGGTGTACCACTGGACAGCTGCAAACTACAGTATTCCGAAAATCCACCGACACGAGACAGATCCTACACTTCAACAGCAACCATCCTCTGTCTCACAAAAGCAGTTATGTCCGTACTCTATTCCAATGAGTCGAAACACGCTGCAGCACGCCAGAAGATAAAAGGGTCGAACGATTGTACCTTGTGAACCTATTTAAAGCCAATGGTTATTCCAGGCATTTCATCGAGAGAAGCAGACGTTGGGCGCCCAAACGACGGCCAAATCAGCAACAACCCGAAGTCTGGAGGGCCATTCCTTACGTTAAAGGGGTCTCTGAAGCGGTCTCGTGACTGTTACAACCCACCAGAGTAGGTATAGTCCATCGACCCCAAGCAACAATTCGACGTCGCCTAATGCAGCCTAAGGACCCATTGCCAACCGCTGAAACCTCAGCAGTCATCTACAAAATAAATTGCAATGAGGGCGACTGCAACTATGTGGGCGAAACCGGGCGGAAATTGCAAACTCGCCTACAAGAGCACAAATCGGCCACTCGGAGGTTCGACCCTAACTCTCAACTGGCAACACACGTTGGGGATACGGGCATACTTTTGACCTCCAGAGGGCTATCATCTTAGGACGAGGCAACACAAAAACAGAACGACTAAATCTCGAGGCGTGGTTCTCCGATGCCCACTCTATCAACAGGCATCTGGACCTTCCTGCAGCTTACAAAGTCCTACGTCATCACAATCGTAGAGCTCAGGACCAAAAAACCACACAGAACTTAAGAAGGCCGCACGGAGATAGCCCGACGCTGAGCTTACTCGGTGAGGAAGAACAAGAACCGTCAGATCGACCGCCGGACTAAAGTTCAATCAGCTTCCCTCGACGGAGTGGTGACTAATAAAGCACGCAGGCAAAACGCTCGTCAACCATTTCCCGAGCGGCCGAGGCAGCGGGAGCAGAGAAAAAAAAATCGATCCGCATGAGGCAGACCAACACAACCTGCTACTCTAAATCAAATTTCTGATCGATTAAATGCAGTTTTCGCTTTGACAATGAAGAGCCGACCCAGCTCTTTGAAACGTCAGCAGTTAAATAAACCTGTCCCGGAGAGCCGTTTTTTCTTCTTTTAAAAACTAAAATGCCAAAGGATAATGCACATTGCTTCTGTCAACCCCAGTAGTTTTGGTCTTTCATTGAGCATATATGCCGGGAACTGAGCTGGTGTTAACCAGATTTTACTCTAGGAGCTCGTTGGGCCTTGCGGCTTGAGTCGCACCTTCGCATCCGTCCGGGAATCATAGGATACAATTTTGATGGATACTTTCGTTTTAATGGAGCATTTACACGTAGGAAAAAATTTACAAACGTCTACTGGCGTGAAAAAAATCCATTTCGCACTTCGCAAATCGTTTTTCCATATGTAAGCGCCACGAAGGGAAAAGTCAATTCACATAGAGTAGGTGGGCTAACTCATGAAATGTCAACCGAAATTACGAAATGGGCTTTCGTTTCCAAAAGTTTGCTTAAGTAGGGTTAAAAAGTAATTGTCGTGCAGCATAGTGTAATAATAATTCAGTTACCTCAGGATGCCGGCTTTCGAACAAACATCCTTTCGTTTGCATACAAAAACTACACTCTGTAAAAAATGACTGATTAGGTAGCATGCATTTTTCTCATTGATTTTTCATTGATCATCATGCCACAGGGGTTTTCCATGTCATCCAGTAATGTCTGATGATGGAGATTAACCGCCCACTTGGTCTAGACCTATGCCAAATCTCCATTTCACCTCGGTGGGATTCGAACCCAGGCAGTATGGAGATGGCTTTAGTATAGCCAAATAGCTTGAGTGGTTAGAGCATTGGCTGTACTAAAGCCTTCTCTTTACTGCGTGTTTTCGAATCCCACCTAGACACCCAGTTTTTTACAATTGGGTCAATAGGAAGCATTCAAAATCTGCCAAAACATCTATGTAAAATCTCAATTTAGCATTTTGTGTGTGGGCCGAATCAGAAAATGCTGAAGCATTGATAAGTCGGGGAGTGGTTGTTGTCGTTGATTCCTCTCTCTCCCCTTCAGGTGTCCGCCAGCGTACAATCCAGCCTTGTTTTTTAACCCACTAGCGGGCTGTCTCTCCGGATGACACGTCACCAGCGTCGTCAGTGACATCTCTCTGGCGTGCGGATGACTGGACCAGCTTGACAAGCGATCCTTTTCTGTCCACAAAACATGCCATACGCCTGGGCCTGGCCTCCTGAAGTGGGACAGCCATCAAACCAAGTAGGTCGAGATGTGACACTAACGGAAGCCATCTTCGTAATACATAACATTTACTTACTTTCTTTGACGTTTCGCCCCATCAGACGGAGTTAACCCCGAATAGCCAGGACGTATCAAAAATCTACATGCGCTGTGAATAATTATAAAGGCAGCATTTACTGAAATACAGTTCATTTTCATAATTTTCTAAAATCTGCAATCCAGGAGTTGCTGATTCTCGGAAGTGACTAAATCGGGAAACGTTTCCTTCGTAAACTGGGCGCATTCTTGCTTAGGCATTATTCTGAATTTAAGAACGTCTCGGAGGCCATCAGTTGCTAAGAGTTAGTCTCGCCACAAGGCGGCAGATAATAAGGCCAAAAGACTCGCTGCCATTAGTAAGAGACCTTTGCAGTCGTTTATCAAAGCTGATGCAGTTGCGAAGAATGCAGCTATTTCGGAGAAACTGGAAGACTGCCCTGGACACGAATCACCGAACACGCGACAGAAGTGCGGAAAAATGACGCCAACCCCCACCTCGCGGCTCATTCGACGAGATCCAGCCACGCACAAAATTCGACGAGTCCGAAATTCAAGCGAGATATGATAATCGCGTGAGTCGCGAGTAACTTTGGTCACTGTTGAAGGGAATTTAGTTTATCAGCAAGTGCACCGACATTTTCACCCCATTTTCGGCGTCTGAACTTAGTATGACTAGAAAAAAAGCCCCTGGGGAAGTGCGCACGTCGATAAGTCAGGTGGCCGAGAAATCATCACGCCAACTTTCAACATGGGTAATGACATTTCGGCAGAGGAGGAGGGATTTCGAGACCCCTGATGCAGTCGACCTGATTTGTAGGTTCTAGTCGAGGTAGAATGTTACATCACGACGGTACTGTGGGACGCTCTATCTGACGTGTTAGACTGTCGCAGCGCGTTGAAGTAAATGACACCAGACAGAGTAGTATCACAACGGAATGCGCTTGATAAGTAGCCCTAACGTTCTTTCATGCAGGGTAAATAAATATGGTGTCTCTCTGTGAAAAGCAGATGTTTAAATCCCGCTGAAGGCAAAATACTGTTTCTAGATACTGATACTAGATAAATCATTGTCCGGAACAAAACTTGCATTATAGGTGACTGTTCATCTAAGAAAGGCCGCGAATTTTAGAGAACATTCATGCTGATAGCTCATGCATCAATCGACAGATCAAAGTGGACGCTGTGTACGACTACCCCAGGGAAAACGAAAAAGGCGTTAGTCAATCAGAACACGATGCCAGCTGACCAGAGGGACTGACAGGGAAATATCAACTCTAGGGAAGTGCGCAGGTCGGTAAGTCAGGTGGCCGAGAAATCATCACGCCAACTTTCAACACGGGTGATGAAATTTCGGCAGTTAGCGACTTGCATGCCGCTGAGCAAGCAATTAGCCCACCAGCGGGCAACAGTCGTCGATGAAGGGGAAGATCAGTTGACATAGACATGCAGTAGCGCCTTCATTCTACTAATACTGGAATTTCCTTTGCATGAAGTACCCGTATATACGACTGTCCCTGATGGTGATGTTTGTGGGTGTAAATCCGAAACGCCGGACGAATAAAGGATTTGTTCCATTAATACCATTCCCTTCTCCACAACTACTTCCTGGAACCCGCATTTTTTCTTGTGCCGGCAACTTGCCGACTTTTTTAGTGTAAACCTGTGTAGGAAGTCTAGAGACGAGGAGGGAATTCGAGACCCCTGATGCAGTCCGCCTGATTTGCAGGATCTCGTCGAGGCAAAATGTTACATCACGACGGTACTGTGGGACGCCCTATCGGACATGCTAGACTGTCGCAGCAGGTTCAAATAAGTGACACCAGACAGAGTAGTATCATAACGGAATGGGCTCATAAATCCACCAACGTTCTTTCATGCAGGATAAAAAAATATGGTGTCTCTCTATGACACACAGATATTCAAGTCGCGTTGAAGGAAAACTACCGTCTCCTGACGTCTTCCTACGAAGAAGGCCCGACAGGACATGTCGCACATCAGTTTACCGTAAGGAAACCTATGCTGAAATTCTTTTTTACTACAAAACAATCACCCGACCTCTCACAAACGGAGGGCCCTGAACAGCCTCCTTAACCAAGCAAAAACTTATTGCTCTGGGAAAGAAACCTACTACACGAACTGAATTATTTATTCAAACTGTTTTTGCGAAATGAGTATTCTAGATACTTTGTACACTGATGCGTAAAACAACAAGAGTTAAAAGAAAAAGACAAGGAACTAGATTGTTGCGGTCCAAACCCTTCCGTACATAAAGAATGTGTCCGAAATGTTTGAATGACTTCAGGGAAGGCACCAAATGCATGTGGTGCACAAACCGACGACCAGCTTATACACCCTAAGCATAGGGTTGGCTGTTCAGATAGGAGGGAAGTCGGCTATGAGATATTATGCGATACCTGTAATGCAGTTTCCTTTGGTCACACTGGTATTCTACCTCCAAACACATACACGAACACTAGCTAGTAGTACTTGTCCCACGTTGCCATGAACACGTCGGGAACTAGATGCAACTTTGTCTGAAACAAGACTTGCATTATAGGTGACTGCTCATCTAAGAAAGGCCGTGTATTTTAGATGCCATTCATTCTGATAGCTCATACATCAATCGGCAGATCGAAGTGGACGCTGTGTACAACTATCTCACGGAAAATGAAAAAGGCGTTAGCTAATCAGAACATGACGCCAGCCCACAGTAAAAGCTGAACAACACGAGTGACAGGGAAATATCAATGCTAATGTCTCTGATGATGGATTCGAGTGAGAATCCGAAACGTCAGGCAAATAAACTTCTTGTCCTAGTGATCGCATCTTCATCTTCTGCTTAGGCATGTCTTAATTTTAACTGTTTTGCAATCTTGCTGCACATCTGATGACGAGTCCAAGTCGAAAATGTGCGAAATAAATCGTGGTATCTCTCCAGAAATACATATTCCGTTCGAAATATCCTCCTTGGGATACCAATTTTCAAACTTATGTATATTTATGTATGTATTGGAAGGTAGGTATCCCAAGAAATATAAGTTGAAGGCAGAGGCGTTCTTTGGGAAAAGGCACTTTATTGCGTGAATTTTCGACGCTGGTTCCCCAGGTCGTCGTCAGACGCAGACTGAGAGTAAGAGTGCCGGCAACAGTTAACATCTGGCAGTGCACGCAAAAAAATCGATAGTCGTTCGCGTTTGCGCCCGTGAGCGGCCGCTATTTGCGTCAATCCGTCCCGATTGGCTTTCGCCTCTTCCATTTCTCCTTGAGACTTTTGTACGCGGCGTCCAACTCGATATGACGGTTGATGCACAATTCATCCGAGTGCATGGCCTCAAGGAACTCTCGGCCTTTCTTGAAGGGGCAGGCACCGACAATCCGTGTTCTATCCCAAGCAAATTTCAATTTATGTATAAATTGAAAAACAGGCATGCACAGTGGTATTGCCGACAAAGACAATGTCTACCTTGTCTTTATCGGAAATACAATTCTGCCCATTGTACGGCCGTTGGTTGAGCTCGAGAGAGAGCCCTAAGTCACAATGCGACGGGTGATCTCCGTAGAAACGATCGATAAGCGTCCGTCTACCATATTTATATATATAATTTCGCCAGAGGCAGCCTCTCGAATTTCGATTAACAGGCAAATTTGAAGGTAAAATCAATTGGGTCACTTACCCCTATTAAAGTTGCAAATCATCCTAGGTTTCGGTGCTTGCATCTGCAGCCTGGAGTCTTAAGTCGACCTGCATCTTCTATGATTTTTTCGTCATGCCCAATGTAACATGGTCCTTCGCGGTTCAGACCGGTGTCCATTTTTAACAAGTGGGCTGAAAAGTTTATTTTTTGACGACAACCTTGTATTTACTGATGAACACGTAAAAATTAATTCCAAGGGGAGCGAACACGGAATCGACAAAGGCTTTTATCGGATCCAAGACATGAACGGGGCAGTCTTACCGCTAAAAAAACGCTCTCATGAGCAAGCGTTTTCCATAACCACACTCAGAAACTTATTCAGACTCGCCATCTGTGGTAAAGACAGTGATATAACGAGCAACCTTTGTGCGGACACTCTGAAACACTAACGTTACAAACCGGCGGATGACGGTACAACTCCACGCATTCGACCGTAGTTAAGTCCTCATTTTCATTCAAATTTATAATAACACAGTGGCTTCGCTTGTATTCATATCGGCCAGTTGTCTTCGCATCCGCGGACGTGGTTGTTTTGTCATGTCCTTGGGTATTTGTCGGAAATATATAGGCGGGAATAAAATATATATATATATATATATATATGAGTATGGCCCGGTTCCACAGGCGTTTTGCGTTCATGCCTGCCTGACCCCAACCCGTGCTCTGTAGATCTGCAATTAGAGCATTGAGAGTAGCCCTCCGCTGATTTCTTTTATTTCCAACAGTATGCTGGCCTCCAATAGTTGCAAAAAAACAACAACATTGCATCCCACTCAAGGCGCCCGCTTTTTGTAGGCCACTTCTCACTCGCTTGAACGGCCGTCCTCTCTACCGCCTAGTCGCACAGCGCTAAAGAGAAGTCTGTGCTGTGTAGTTGTTTCGATCTTTCTCTATAACTTTTTTTGATCCGCGGATCTACAGATCACGCAGGTAGTCACCTGCCGTAAAAAACCGATTGTGACATGAGGTGGGCTAACTCATGAAATGTCAACCGAAATACCGAAATGCGTTTTCGTTTCAAAAAGATTAATTAATACGGTTGTGAAACTAATCGGCCTGCAGTATCATTCTAGAATAATTCAGTTACTCCAAGATGCCGACTTTCGAACGAACTGCCTTCCGGCTGCTAACAAAAACATACTATGTAAAAAATATCTACTTACGTAGCATGAATTTTTCTCCTTTATTTTTGATGCCCTTAAATGTCCAACTATATTTCATGGAAAATATGAATCAAAATATTTCTTCTTCCGCTCATTCGGTAGAATATTACGTCTTCTTCTAATTTTATTCTCAAAGAAGGTGTATAATTTAGTTTTCAAAACCTCTTCTAATTCCAGAAAAATTTTGAATTCACTGTGCCGTCACACTTGCTTTCAGGGCTTCCAAACTACAAGCCATGTATTTTCCGCGTATGGAAAATCACACATTTCCTTACGGTGTTGAGAGGAGCCTATATGAGATTCACAAAATTTAGCATTTGATTCTATCCATATTGTTAACTTTACAAGCCACATTGGTAAATGCAGAGACTTGACGTTTTATAAACGGTCATTTCACGGTATTTAAAAGTCTCGCAATTGAAAACGTTTTTAAAAACCGAATTATGTCCCTCCTTCGAGTATAGAATTAGAAAAAGACGTAATTTTCTACTGAATGAGCGGGAGAATCAACAATTTTGTGCATGTTTTCCATGAAATATAATTGGACATTTCGGGGCATCAAAACTCGAAGAGGAAAATTTATGCCACTTGAGTAGTCGTTTTTTACAGAGTATAGTTTTTTTATGTAGCCGGAAAAATGTTCGTTCGAAAGCCGGCATCCTGAGTTAATGGAATTATTATAGAATGATTCTGTAGGCTGATTAGTTTCACAACCCTATCTAGTCAATCTTTTTGAAACGAAAACGCATTTCGGAATTTCGGTTGACATTTTATGAGTGAGCACACCTACTGTAAGATGAGTTTGCCGGCAAAGACATGAAGGCCCTAATGGCCATTTTGGCTTCTAAGCCATCATCAGGTTATTTCCGTCCTGCAATCAGGAGAGATTGCTCTCCGTCAATGCTCGGTATCAATCGATGTGTCGATCTGGCGCTAGCAGACGGGGCCCTGTGCAACCACCTCCAGACTAGTGTCACTGGTCGATGATTGGCTAATACTCCTAATAACTGTCGTTCGTTCTGTTTCTGCTGCCAGCTCTGAAAAAAGACCCTTGCAGAAGTTTGGAAGTACAGAATAATAAAAAACATCGTTCCCATGAGCGACCAATCTTCCTCTTCGTTATCCACACAAGCACCCGGAAATGAGAACTGTTTGTCAACAAAGGTGGGCACATTGGTATGACCTTTGCTGGGGTATTTAAAGTCGTGAGTTCACTTACGTCTTGGTGTGAGATAGATGGGTTTCAGCTAATATCCACAAAATTGACCAAATATTCTCCACGTCAGCCGAATTGACAAGAACTTTTGAGGGCACTGCTCGATGACTCGGGGTTTAAACCTCGTGTTTGCAGTCCAGAATTAGACTACCATTGATTGGAAACGGCAGATAAGCCAGAAAGGGCCATTCCAGTGTCCCTATAGTTGGCAGTAAATCTGCTCGAGCAACTTCATTAATTCTCAGAATATTAGTCACAGACAGTACCACCCAGAGGCAGGAGTGCACATAACGTCAGTTTCTACGCAGACTACAAATCACCTCTTATAGCCAAGCCTGACATTAATTTACAGCGACCGGCCCTGCAGACTGGTCTCCCTGACCACCGTGCGGATCTGCGTTATTGAAGGTAGCCGGTGTGTGCACGCATGTGCGGGCTTCTGCGTGCGTGCACGGGTGTAGTAGGAGGCCGGCTTCGAGGTCGCACAGGATAGCTATCTCGCGGTGCCGTCTCCTCTGTGTCCATCAGCTTTGTAAAAAGGCTTCAACCCACGCACATTTCCCATTTGCGCACCTGCAGATAAAACGGTTTATGCCGATTTTATGGGAAAACGCCGTGCAATGCGGGTGCTTAACGAGGTTTATTATCTAGCTGCCTGCCTCGTTGATGCCACACTGAGTCAAGACTGGCATGTCGTCTAAATAGATCTGGGATTTTTATGAAAGCTCGCAAATATATATATTGAAGGTAAATATGTTCTTTGGGTAAAAAAATATGGGATTTTATTAGGTGAATCTTTGAGTTGTAGTCATTGTAAAAGTCGGTTTTTCCGAAAGACCTCTCTCTTTATCATCCTATCGGTTCAAAATGCATGCCGCCTCTAAGCAGAATATATATATATATATATCTGCAACATAACAAAACCAATGAAGACAAGGGGACGGAAGTGGTTATTTACGGCTTATCAGCCTATCGGCCATACCAATACCCGTGGTGTGAGACACCTGGGGTTTTATCCCGCAACCTATTGATCAGAAATTCAACGCCTCTAACCACTGAGTCACAGGCTTGTTGTCCTGTTAGAGAGTATATGCATTCCGAGTCGACATAATGAAAAAGATGAAAGGTTCTCCGGAAAAATCGAGCGGATGTGCCATCTCATGGAGTGTTAGCAGAAATTCTGAACTGTGTTTGCGACTCGAAAAGATTGCTTAAGTTGAATCGTGATATTAGTTATCATGCAGCATAATCCCAAAAAACATTCGGTTCCGTTAAGAGTTTGTATTTAAAACGAGCTTATTTCTGGCCGCCTGCAAAAACTACGCTCTGCAGTTTAGAGATTTGACTTTGAGTGGATCGGCAGGTTGGATTCAAAATTATTCAGTAAGTGAAAGTTTGTATACAGCCAAAAAATATCCTCCCTTTATTACAAAATTCAAAGAAGACGAAAGCTGCCAAGAAATGAGCAAAATAACAAATATCTCTGCGTTTGTTTCCGATTAATGTGATTGAATATTTAGGACAGCAAAAGTCACTGAAAACAGTATTTCTCACACAGTGAAACTCATTCAAAAGCCGACATATTAACCTGACTGAAATAATGAAGGTATTATGCTGTGCTACTTTAATTATTTTTCCACTCAAAAACGCAGTTTAGAATTTCAGTTTATATTTCTTGATATAGTAAATTTGATGTTTATTGGCAATTTTTTGCGCAGCATTCCGATCGACTATGTGTGCAAACGGAAAATAATTGCCGAAAAAAACAGACTGTGTTTGCACAGCTTTGAGTAAATAGTTTTACGAAAATTACCCTAATATGCGTTTTAGTCTGTCCTGTTTTATAAGACGTTATTATGAACAAAGTTTGTAAGGATGATGATAAATCCTCGCAAATTACCTTTCGTGAAAAACAGGCAATTTTCGGATAGCTTGCAATAACTACTCATCGGATATAAACTATATTTCGGTCACAAAATTGACTAAGCGCGGCATCTTAGCTTTGTCTTAGAAAACTTCAACGTCCAGTCAAAAAGTTTAAAAAAGCTTTATAAAAAAATTTAAAATTATGACCGTCTTTACTTTGGACACAAGAGATACCCATGCTGGGAAACATTAAACAAGTGCAGGTATAAATTTTCTTGTGCGGACAGTTACCAATAAATGTAAGCGATGCTACGTCTGTGACAGGTCAGACAACATTCCCCATTTGCATCAGAATACATTGGTAATACCCGGTTCAAATTTATTCTGCCGGAAAACTGACCGAATTCAAATGGAGAGCATATCCCCGCAAAACTAAACGATGCTTGTAACGGAAGACAGAATACGGTAGATTGAATTGAGCATTAAGATCAACTTATTTAATAACTAGATGAGTTACCGACTGTCCGCAAAACGCTGATGAGAATGCACAAAAAGGGAGGGTCGAAGTGTGAGAACAGCAGAAGATGGCGGTAAACCAGCTTGCGGATCATACTGAAAGGGCTGTCTCTGAAGGGGTGTTGTGAGGTAAAAACGACAGAACAAAACCAAGCTACTGAAAAATGCAAGCTTTAGAAGAAGGGCTTCAGATAACCAACCTATCAGAGAGAAGCAGCTTGCGGCCCATACGATGACCACTTCTCACGAGAATGCCGGCCTAACAGAAACGAAATGTATGGGTCGTGTTGGTCGCGACTCGGGGGTTGGCATGCCGCTGCGTGCTCAGTCACCCGTGTCCAAATTAGTCCTCCAGCTTCCCCTAAATAGCTTATTTTCCCTAACTGCACCCGGTCTGATAACAAATTCCAGACGTCCACCTTCGTGGAAGTGGGTCGTTCTGCCTCATGACCTGATGGCTGGGGGTCGTCTTCGATCTGTGTTTAACTCTAACTCCGCATAGCGAAAGAGGACGGTTGAGGATTCCCGTATTTTTTTAACGCACCCTCTAGACGGCTTCCTGGAACTCGTAAACCTTGTATTTGATGAAATGGTCGAGTATTTCCGGAACGCTATGCAAGTGCACACAATATTCACATCCCAATGGAACGTGGAGCCAACTTCGTATATGCTTCTTCCACATTCATTTGTTAAATTTGTTAAAATCAACCAAGTTTCGTTTTGCCTTTGATGTTCTGGAGGGCATTTAATCAGCACTTCTATGTTTTGCACACTTTTAGGGATTTTTGATGATGGTTCGGCCATTTTTCGGCTTTTTCTGACCTTCGAATGTGCGATACACTCTTATTTAACGTTTGCCCTAGGACGGAAAATCTATTTGTGATAATAAGGAAAACTCTAAATGGGGTGCAATATTAGGCCAGAATCCAGGTCAAACTCAAACGTTTGATGAAATCATGTTCCCAAAAACGACAATGAAATAAGTTGCTACTGGTCTTTTCGTCCGTCAAATCTGAATAACACTTGTGTGACGCTGTCAAAACGAACATATTTACATCTGAACAAACGTTTATTCAATTATTCTAGCGGAATGATCCTCCATAATCTACGTTATATCTCCTTGTTTAAGACAGTAAATGCTTATTTACAATTTTGTTTAATTTTACAAAGGAAAATCGAGTAGAAGCTCTAATAAGAAATTGTCGAGCTTAGCCCAGAATCTGCATGATCATTTGAAGTAGTTTATCTCAGTTACAAATGGAGTTGGCCTACTCACGATCCTCCATTCATATCAGTATTAATGAGTTGTCCAACAAAGCATAAAAATCTTCAGTAGTTGAAAAACCACTTCTAACTTTCAATCGAAGCGCAAAAGTACAAATTTAACGTAGGCAAATTAAGCATTCCTGTACATTAGATTAACCGGTAATATTTACCATGCCAATCATTATTACAACCCCGCCCAAGTAATATTTTCTGGCCGCAATCACATTCCATAATTTTGATTAACGTTTGCTTGCCTATATACATCACATAATCTAGGTCACACCTTGAACAACCTGTCGGCAACAAAAACAGACGGATGGCTGATAAAAGTAGCCGATGGAATGTACATTCACAGACTGCCAAGAAAGGTTACTTTATCCCCAAGAAAAATGGGATTTTCTCAAGTGTACCTGTTATGACTGCCTTTTAAATCCACTCAAAAGCCCCTCGCGATTAATTTAATTTTTTTTAAGTGCAATACAATGATATTTATCCAAAAAGACATGCTATTCGTCTTCTTCTAAGACAAGGTTGGGGAGAAAATTTAAAATATTTACAATTTTCGTCGAAAAAGAACAAAACGTGTTTTGTCCCTCCCTGGACAGTACTCTATATCATTCGTCGACGTTGCTTCTATTCCATAATTACTAGTGTGCTGCTGAGGGGCGCTGCTTTCTTTTAGTCAATCAATAACAAACCCCGTCTTTTTTATATTTTATACTAAAGAAAGGAGTATAATTAGGTTATGAAAAAGTTTTTTAATTGTTCAATAATTTGGAGCCTGATCATGCGTTGCATTAGCGCTTAATGATCTCTGTGTACAAGGTGCATGCGTTCCGCGTAAAGAAAATCACATATTTTTCTATGCCATTAAAGAGATATTATACAGAGTTCATAAAATTTTGCAATGGATGCGGACCATGTTGTACATTTCATGAGGGGCAATGGTAAACGGCCAGGCACGATGCTATGTAAATGGACATTTTGCGGTCTTAAAGAGTCTCAAAATTAGAAACTTTTTAAAACCTAATTATACTCCTTCCTTAAGTATAAAATATAACGAAGACGTAATTCTCTATTAATTGACTGAAAGAAAGCATATTTTTGTTTATGGTTTCTACAAAATATATTTGAATTTTCAAGGTCATCGAAAATCAGTGGGAAAAGTGCATGCTAATTAAGTAGTCATTTTTTACCGAGCACGCTTTCTACGGGAAATTGAAAAGAAGTGCATTTAAAAGACTACATCCTGCCGAGTCCGAAATGTTATAAGAGTATGCCTTACAATAATCAGTATTACAACCGCGACCAAGTAATACTTCCTAATCGAAAACGCATTTCAGATTTTCAGCCAATATTTCATGAGATCGGTCACTCACTGTATGTTGGACACGAATTGGTTTCCATTTCATCTATCCGGCTTCTGTGTTGAATGTCTAAGATCCCACACTGTTTAGAAAGTCGCAAATGCTATGAACAATAGTGTCTCATTTTAGTGCTGTTTGCTCCCACAGCTAGGTAAGAACTTATGTAAAGTAGATTTCCCCTTCGCGGCACTTACATATGAAGTGCGAAACTAACCTCCTTTATGTCTGCAGATGCTTATCAACTTTTCGTACGTATAAATCCTCTATTTAAACAAAAGTAGGATAAATCCCGACGTCATCTTTTTTATCTTACTCAAAATGCAAACGTACGTATGGCCAATAACTGCTCTACCCAAATATTATTCTGTGATTCTCTGATGGATTCCAAAGTTCGGCCATAAACTGATAAACCAAAATAAACTCCTAGACTGAAATACAATCGACACAAGCCTAGTTTTCGATCTAAATTTTTGATGAAACTCCAAAACAACTGAAGGTGGCAGAAGTACTACGCATTATGTTTTGGCATTCCAATATCCCAACTTCAGAATGACTCTTTAACAACTGTTTTTACTTAACTCAAGCTCCCGCCCGCTTCCTCGCCCCGATAAGCTTTAGTACGCATCTGCGCCTTCAGTTGCTCCGGTGAAAACTTGTCTAGCCAGGCGAATGAAAGAGCGCTATCCTGACTGTTTAAATCAACACATGGAAAAGCCCATCTCCAGCGTGATTGTGACTCCTTTGACTGGTAGCGGCTACCGTTCAGACGTTGACCAAGTATCTCGAGTCGGTGAGGCACTCAATGTTCCTGGCAGGGGCCATGCAATTAGCCAACCCATTCTTGTGCTCACAGAAGGCGTCTGTACAAGTCCACTAGCTACCCTGCCCAAAGCTAAATTTTGTATATTCCATCCACATCCTACCTGTCGCACTGAACCGCCGCAACAGACGCCCTCCTTCCTTCCTCCTCCCTTCCCGCACTCTCCACCCTTCTCATGCCCCTGAGGGAACTAAACTAGTATTACCCCGACATGTATGAGCGCACTCAGCCCTCTTCGCCATGATTACTGCTCATTGACTGTTTTAACCTTCGCTGCTTCAGCAAAGTTTTCTGCACAGACCTGAGGATGAATAATCGAAGACGTACGTTCGCCGAACTGGACTTATTTAATGTTTAGTCCTTAATATATTTTGTTGTGCACTACGTATAAGTAACACATGGCGGTAACAACTGTCAACAATCATTCAGTGGACAGCCCTGTGGGGGGAGAGTTCTTTATTTTCTGTCTAACGTCTCGGACATTTGAACCTGCTAATACTTTTTCATTATTAGTATGTTTAGCAGCAAAACTTGCAAACGTAGATACGTAAGGCGGGCCTAGGACACTAGCGAATCCGGGCGCAATAATGCAAATTCGGGATGGGGAGGGGATAGAAGGCGCAGTCCCCACTTCGGAAGTTCCCACGTACACTGTACCCTTCATGTAAACTAACATCATAGAAGAACAGTAGAACACACCCTTCAGACGTAATTTATGAATACGGTTTCCACAGGCACTGCAGATCATGCAGCATCTGCTAGACTAAGTATGTCGCACACCAACATCCCTCCCAAATGATCCACAACTGCTCACCATCGAGAGGGGGATCGGTCAGGAAATGATTATAAGGGGTATGCGAAAGCATGCAATGTCTAGAATAACCTACTAGCTATCCCCCATACCACTAAATATCTGCAGCCTCTGAACACCGCTTTACATGACAGTGAACACGAACAGGATATCATAGTCGGCATCCAGGAGGAATAGCAATCGCCGACAGCTGGCTGATGACAAATTAGACTGCCGCCCTATAAATAACTTCAAATTTATGTGTGCTCCAAGCCGTCGACGTAAGACAGTAGAGTCACGTGCCTAAAACCTCTGACAACGAGTACATCCACTGCAGCAATGCTTGTAGTTTCTCGAGTAAATCATCTTTTTTCAAAAAATTGTAATTTATGGGCCCTTTCAGGCCCTTTCAGGCGAGCCTTTAGATTTTTCTGGAAATAACACATAAAACAAAATCGCTAAAACGTACTGGAATTCACGGAGAACCTTTAATTTGGCGCACAGTCACTTCCAGCAGTCAGTACTACATAGGACGACAGAACTCCTCCATAATTAAGAAGAACAATTATGAATAAACAGAAAACGCGAATTCGCCAACCCCCTATACAGATACCGCCAGTGAAGATCTCATGAGATATCGACAGAAATTCTGAAATCCATCTAGGCTTAAAAAGAACTTCCTAACTGGAGCTGAGATATTGATCATGGTGCGGGAAAATACCAACATATTCCTGTCATGGCAAAATGTGGCCTTTGAACGCGCCTTCTTTCAGCAAATCACAAAACAACAATTGGAAAACTTACATAATTAAGTAGCATGATTTTTCCATCCATTTTTAATTCATACATAAGTTCAAACCTATTGTATAGAAAAAAATTAAAGACATTCTCTTTCTTGCTCTTTTGATGACAAATCCCATCTTTGTCTGATTTAACTCTTCAAAAAGGAGTTATTTAGATTCCAAAAGTTTAAGATCGTCAGCTTTTTAAGACCACGAAACTTTCATTTAGATTCCATCTGTTTTTTTCCTAATTTAATGTTTCATATGAATTATACAACATGGTCTTCATTCACTGCAGAATTTGTTTGAGCCTTCTTTACTGTCTTCTCAATGGCATATTGAGACTAATGGTGTTCCTTAAATGGAAAGCGTAAAGCTTCTGAGCTATAAGCCCAAAGTGCAAGTACAACGACAATTCGAGTTTAAAACGTTTAGGAGATTGAAAAACACTTTGCAAGCCAAATTATTTGATTTTATGATCTGTAGAATCCAAATAAGACGTGCCCTTTTACCAAACGTGTACAAATAAATACATTTCGGCCCTGTTTCTTATTAAATATAGTTGAATTTACATGCAAATCAAAGATTTATTGGGAAAACTAATACCACGTAAGTGGCCACTGTTGCCTGGTGCGAGTTCTACAGTTGGCCGAAAGGAAATGCATTCCGTGGCCAAAACTTTCACGTGACTGAAATATTTTGGGATTGTGTTGCACAATGATCAATATTACAACCCCTAATTTTAAACCGATTTCGAAATTTCTGTTAATATTTCATGATATCAGCCACGGAAGCGTTTAAAGATCAAAGGTGATTCAAAAGAAAATCGATTGTCATTTACACGTAAGAATGCGCAATCGCATGTTGATGATCAATCTCTGCACCGTTGCAAACCGAAGAACAAGTGAAAGAACTGGACAAAAGCGCAAAATGCACATCAGTGAAAATTATTGAAGAATAAAAACAGTTAATACGAACTAAAGACCGAAATTCTGGCAAGTGTTTGATGGCCAATTTCTCGGCAGAACAAAGGTAGGACTTGCGCGCATTGCGGCATTCTTCTTGTTTGAATTTGTAATCTTGTTCTGACACCGGTTCCACCTAGGAGGTTATCGATTGCGGTTAAACAAATTCCGCAAATATTGTACTTTGAGTTCAAAAGATTGGTTTACAGTGAAAAATGCAATTTTTACTTGTCCTTATTTCTTCTCTATTCAGTTCCTTCTGAAAACATGGGGCTGCTTTATCTGGTGTGCGACTCTAAATTGTCTGAACGTGGTGCGAGGTAACTGCTTTTGCACACAAGAGAGACCAGTATATAAATACAAGATACCCATAAAATAAGAATGATTTACTAAATTTTCCTATTTGAGATGGCATCTTAAAATATAAGGTACTTTCAAAATATTTCCCAGTAAATATATTCACTCGTTTCCGCAAGCTTTTCACTGTGTAGAGCACTTTTATAATTCTTCTGAATTAATGTTAATAAGATCGATTTTTCTAAACCTCATCCATTTATTGTAAATGCTTTTCTTTCAAGTTCCTTCTCATACATGAGAAAAAGAAAACGTCAAAGGGAGCGAGGGTGGGTTAGGGGTGTGAGAAACCGCTGTTATGCCGTTCTTCGCCAAAAACTGGTTGATTTTGAACATCGTGTGGGCAGGCGCCTTGTCATGATGAAGCAGCCAGTTCTCCTATTGCCGCAATCCAGGACATTTTTCCTCATAGCCTTGCGCAATCGTTTCAGCATTTGTAGCTAGTCATGTTTGTTCACTGTTCCGCCATGAGGAGCAAAGTTAACGAGAAGAGAATTCTAGTTTTTTGGTGTTCCCTCGGATGGTTGCTCTATCTTTAACAACCGATTGCGTCTTACGCCTTAGTGAAAGCACTTCGAACAATTTTATGGACATTAAAGCGAATTCTGTTAAGTGCGTGGTTTAGGGAATAGGGGGGTGGCTAGTCAAGACTTACAGCAGTTGTGCTATCTCACGAAATGTTAATCGAAATTCTAAAATGTATTTTTCATTCTGAAAGGTAGGGTAGTAAATTAATTACTGTGCAGAACAATCCCCAAAATATCTCAGTCATGGCCGTCCGCAAAAATCATGCTCTGCAAAAAAGGCTACGTAGGTAGTGCGATTTGCGATGCTTTTATAAGTTAAAAATAGCTAATGGAAAACATGAAAGGTATTTGCACTTGAACTCCGTTAGTAAAACTGAGCTCTGTTCAAACTTTGATGCTTAAAATAGTACATTTCTGTTTTAGAAGACCTTTCTTCAATTTCTAAATACTTTTGAATGCGCCCCGCCGTTACATATGCATTCAGCTATCTCAATCTACAATCTGCATGTTTCTCGTGTTTGGAAAATCCAACGTTGTATGCGCTGCTAAGAAGATGCCACATGGAATTCGAAAAATTTCGCAGTGAATTTAATTCATGTTGTATGTCTCACTAGCAAAACAAATAAACGAACAATTCGGCGTTTTATGCAGAGACACTGTATGGCCTCGAAAAGTCTTAAACTTCGAAGCTTTCTAAAACGGGGATATACCTTTTTAAGTGAAAAAAAATAAATAAAACGCAATTTTCGACCCAAGCAGCCGAAGGGGAAACATTCATATAAAATGTATCTGAATTTATAAGATCGACGAAAGTCAGCGAAAAAAAACAGACTGTTTAGGTAGTCACTAATGCAGTAATAACTCATAAGGCAATTCATCGTTTCAGTTGGTCAAGATTTTTCGTCACCCAACTCACTAAAACCAACTAGATATTTCCTATTCTGGGTATATGAAACATTAGTTTTCGTGCGTTCTAGTCTTTGCTCATAGAAAATATAGATATGAAGCAAAATATTAGTACTTACACTGCTACTTTGCATAGCATTGGTAATCGTAGAACCGAGCCTAAAGGTGAAATTGTAGGTTATGCAAAATTGCGCGCTCTTCCATTTGCGGTAGGAAACTATTAGTATTTTATTTAAAAAATGAAATAAACTGACAGAATTGATACACAGACATCCGTCAATGAAAGTTTACACTAAAGCACTCCTTTAAAAGGCAAATTATTAGAGGAAGTGTTCCAGTTGATCGA
This sequence comes from Spirometra erinaceieuropaei, assembly GCA_902702965.1. Lineage (NCBI taxonomy): Eukaryota > Metazoa > Platyhelminthes > Cestoda > Diphyllobothriidea > Diphyllobothriidae > Spirometra > Spirometra erinaceieuropaei. The sequence continues at coordinate 108,395 of CACRXP010000965.1, forward strand.
AAGCATATACTTTGTTAACTTTTGTTGTAGACGCCCATTGTATTCGACAATGCAGTTTCACTTTTGGGAAATTCGTCAAATGTGCCTTAAACAACCTTTAACAGGAAACAGAACGCCTAAGCCTTTACTACTTTGATAAATGTCTTTGAGACGTGTCTTATTTTAAAGGTTGTTACAAACAGATAATAAAAAATCTCTTTCTATGGGCAGTTGGATGAAGACACTGGAAATCAAGAAGCATTCAGAGATATTTCAAGGTCGATCTGAAAATCAACGAAACCCAGAAGAAACGGAAGGTGCAAATTAATTTCACGGGAGAACAGTTCTCTTTATACACCCAAAATGGTATGTGTGGTATTAACTTCAATATGTCGTTTATCTTCTCAATTACCGTAGATTTGCTCATTACTAATATAGCTGTTGGGTCCATGCATTGGCGTCGGGTTGCCAGTAATTAGCAATCATTCTTTAATTCCAACAAATTCCATCGGATGAATCACCAACTGTTTATTGGAACTTGGACGTCAGGTGTTCTAGACGGACAGGAGCTACCTAAGATGGAAAAGTTTACCTGCTATGGCAATTGTTCAATGTCAGAATGACGTTTGAGGTGGTGGTGATAATGATGAATGCATTAGTGGACGTTTCAGGATCCCTCGTTTTAAACAGACAACGTCCTCGGTCTCTGCATTTCCGCCCTCTTACAGCAGCCTGCCTCGATCCCTGTCCACAGTCGCAAAGCGAAACGCATCCTCGAGCCCCGTCCCGCAATCAGGTCAGATAAGTGGGCGCCAGTCACACACGAAGTTAAACTCCTTGCTGTGAATGTATTTCAGCTCAGCTAAGTGCGTTCAGCATTTAATGCAGAAAAGCAGTAGCAAAACAATTGGGAAAAAAGCACATTGTAGAATGTTTATGCATTTAAGACTCCAGGAGGTATCCATTTTTCATATCCATTTTACAACTTCGCTCATACGCGACTTGAAATCAGGTGCTCTGATTAACACCAAGATGCACCGACCTTATAGTAGGTGAGCTAACTCATGAAATGTCAACTGAAATTCCGAAATGCGTTTTCGTTTCGAAAAGATTAATTATTTCTATACTAATTCAGTTACTTCAAAATGCGGACTTTCGAAAGAACTTCCTTTGGTCTGCATACAAAAACTATGCTCTGTAAAAAATGGCTGTTTAAGTAGCATGTATTCTCCTTTTTGATTTTCGATGTCCCTAAATGTTCAAATATATTTCATGGAAAACATGCATAAAAATATTCATTCCTTCGCTCATTCGGTAGAAACGTAAGTCTTCTTTTAATTTTATTCTCGAAGGAGGGAAATAATTCGGCTTTAAAAAAGTTCCTAATTGTGAGAGATTTAAAAACCGTGAAATGGCCTTTCATAAAACGTCATGTCTCTACATTTACCAATATGGCATGTAAAGTTAACAATATGGATTAAATCTAATGCTAAATTCTATTAACCCCATATAGTCTCCTCTTAATACCGTAAAGAAATGTGTGGTTTTCTGTGCGCGTAAAATACATGGCTTGTAGTTTGGAAACCCTGAATGCAGAGCGAGTTCAAAATTATTTGGTAATTTGAGACGTTTTTGTAAACCGAATAATATCCTGCCTTCGAATATAAAATTAGAAAAAGACGTAATTTTCTGCCAAATGGACGACAGAATGAATATTTTTATTCGTGTATGCCATGAAATACAATTGGATTTTTAGGAGCATCGAAAATCAATGAGAATGATACACCCTACATAAGTAGTCATTTTTTACAGAGTATAGTTTTCGCATGCAGCCGAACGGACGTTCTTTCGAAAGTCGGCATCTTGAGTTAACTGAATTATTACAGAATTATGCTCTATGATGATTATTTTTAGAACCATACTTAATTAACCTTTTCGAAACAGAAACGCATTTCAGTTGACATTTCATGAGTTGACATGAGTTAGCCCAACTACCGTATGTGTAGAAAGGAAAGGAACCCTACTTTTATTGGCCTGACAGTATGGTCAACCTGCAGGCTTGATGTTCTGAGGCGACTCAGCCCGTCGAATGTCACTTTCCAGCTTACGGAGACCTGTGTCGTCTCTTCGACCGTGCCGGCCAGACTCGAAGAGATACAAATATTGCAGCCACCTCGATGGTTCCCGAAATCCCTACAACTGCTGACTAAGAGGGATGACTAACGCTGACACTGACACACCAACTTGCCATCCACACAGTCCGTGCGGATACTGACGCAGTATTTTACTGTGAACGGGGAATAAACTGCCCAAACCGGCGGATAAAAACTTAATTTTCTGCGTCCTCTCTCTCAGCTGACATTTAACCCATCCTGATGCAGACAGGTTTGCTTACTCAAACGAAGCAGCGTCATTTGGGTGGTGCTAGACAAAACTGCTTCTTATTTTAAGAAGTCGTCGAAACAGTAATCAGTGAAGGGGATTTCAAAGCTTATTTTTAAAACCGATTGTCTTACTTGGAACGAAGTTCCCTGCTCGGAGTTTGCAGTAGCAATCTCTGCTTGAAGTCCTGCGCGAACAGTGAGAAGAAACCAGATCGACAGATCCAAGCAGGTGCGTTCGAGGCCGAAATTTTTGTCGCAAAAGGGTAGTTTTGTACCCAAATTTTCCAATAGCGTCGTCATTTCTGTACTCCTCGCAGACTTCTCCTCACAATGGACGTACTTTTACTAAGAAACCGAGGCAAAGTATATGGATGTTTAGTTATTTAGTCGTGAACGACTTACCCCTTAAACGGGCCTCGCCATGGACGCGCTTGACTACCCAGCACAAGGGCAACATCGGATTCTGGCAGGCGTAATCGGGAATGCGTGGTCTTAACAAATTCCGACATTCAGGGTGCGGTGAAAAGCCCAATTGCAGACTCACGCTGCGCCGATTGTTCGTTAAGGACTATAGGGTGGGATGGTACGCCTAGGTGCCGGTTTTCACCGCGCCAGCCAACTACAGCCTCTCCCTCCCCCGGTCTTCTTGACTTTGTCTTGACACCGGTTACAGATGGGGAAGAGAAAACCCCACTGATGCTAAGTAAGTCTACTATCGCTAAAATTTAATCATGCGTAAGTCATCGGCCACGCTTTTACACTGCTTCGGAGCACGCGGTGAATATTGTCCAACTCGACGGTCGAACTGTCGTAGTCGTGGTTGATCAGCTTATCCCCAGCCTTGTTTTATTTATCTATTCATTAGCATTAACTACATGAGGAAGGACGTTCACTGAAGAAGTTGGAGACACTCTCATCCAGTTGCACCTTGAAGCCCAATCTACGGCCTCCGCATGTGGTTGAATGGCGACCACTAATGTAGACATGTAAGTACTGGATGTGTGTTCGATTTTTGAGAGGGTGTCCAACAACCATATCATCAGCATACTTAACCAAAAGACAGTCATTTGGGAATCTTAGATCATCGGTGTGGAGGGAGAAAAGGTGAGGCATAGAATAGAACCTTGAAGAACTCCGCAGTCATTGGAAAGGACCGTAGATTTCCGATTGTCACATTGGACAAATTGAATCATTAAGCTAGGAGTCGACCCAGCCTAGAGAGCCGCACGCGGGTATTTTGGTGAGGAGAAGAGGGCGCGGGACGGTATTAAGGCGGAGGAGTATTCAAGAAAAGCAAGCATTCAAGGCAAGGTTTATTGGCACTAAAAAAATTCCGCGACGGTCCGGTAGTTGCGTTCTGTCGCTTAATAACATTGATAACAAGTATGAAGAATACGACACTTTGAAGTCGTGCAGAAAATCAATGCAGAAACATCAAGGACACGGTTTTGGGTAATGCCGGCTAATCGATAAAATTAGTAACTAAATCACAGTGTGGGAAAACAGTAAAAAAACGCCAAAGAACAAATAGAATACGGAATGTAAAAATCATTTAAGAAGAGACTACCATGGCGAAGTTAGGCTAACCATGTGTTCTAGCTGTTTACTCATATCTATTTTCACCCGCCGTATATATAGGCCGTCTCCAGGTAACACAATGTCCGAGTTTTTCGCGCCCGACCAAGCACTCGGAAGGATGTTTTAGGGTCGACGGGGTGCCAACTACTATAACGTAGACAAATTTTACGTGCAAAAGTGAATACGTATTGCTGAAAATGCTCTCCAATATGGAAAACCCACGCTGTTTGAAGTTTTGCTATCATTCGCGAAAAAAGTAGTTATTAAAAACGATGCTCTAAACAAAATGCATCTCAATAGGTAGTGAGTTGCAGACAAATGTAATTGTATATAGCTTAAATATTTCCTTCCGTCTAAAGACATAGGATTAATAAAGTGCGGTGACAATACCGGCTTTCAAATATAAGTGTTTGGTTTTTCAGCGCTTAAAGCGGAAAGATTTTGTAAAATAAATAGCGGCGCTGGTACTGGTCAGGAATATGATTGGCTAACACTTATCAAAAATAAGCCGGTAACAGCGGTTGTTACCGACTCCTCGGCAACATTTTGTTTGACCACCTCGCGGTCCAAAGTGGTATCGTTCCTTAGTGCTTTCTCCCTCGCTCTTCTAAGCAGCAAAGCAAGCATATGTGTGTGCGCCTATTGCCGTGCGTAAGTACGAATTGTTTCTGAAAAAATCATATAAATGCAGTGGAAGTAAAAACGAAAGCATGTCACTCCCAGCAAACATCTCTTGGTAGGACTGACTTAGAGTAGGTGGACTAACTCATGAAATGTCCACCGAAATTGGGAAATACGTTCTCGTTTCGAAAAGATTAATTAAGTAGGGTTGTAAAATCAATTATCGTACAGCATAATTCTATAATTATTCAGTTACCTCAAGATACCGGCTTTCGAATGAACTTCCAACAGGCTGCATGCAAAAGCTACACTCCGTACAAAATGACCACTTACGAAGCATACATTTTTCTCACTGCTTCTCGATGTCCTAAAAGTCCAATTATATTTCATGGAAAACATGCATAACAATATTTATTCTTTCGCTCATTCGGTAGACAATTACGTCTTCTTTTAATTTTATACTCGAAGGAGGACATAGTTTGGTTTTCATGAAGTTTCAACCGAAATTCCGAAATGCGTTTACGTTCTGAAAAGATTAATTAAGGAGGGTTGTAACACTAGTCAGCCTGCAACATAATTCTATAATATTTCAGTTACCTCAGGATGTCGGCTTTTGAATGAACTTCCTTCCGGCTGCATGCAAAAACTACACTCTCTACAAAATGGCTACTTTAGTAGCATGAAGTTTACTCATTGATTTCCGATGACCCTAAAAGCCCGATTATATTTAATGGAAAACATGCATACAAATATTCATTCTTTTGCTCTTTTGGTAGAAAATTGCGTCTTCTTCCCAATTTATACTCTAAGCAGGGAAATGAATCGGTTTTCAGAAAGTTTTTAAGTGTGGGACTTTTAAATACAGTGAAATGACCGTTCATAAATCGTTATGTCTCTGCATTTACCAATGTGGTTCTTTGAATTACCAATACGGATACAATGCACTGCTAAATTTTATGCACGCCATACAGTCCTCCTACTATAGACAAATGTGTGGTTTTCCGTACGCGGAAAATATACAGCTTGTAGTTTGGAAACCAAGTTTAACGATAGAGCGGATTCAAAATTAATCTAGAATTGGAAATGATACCTTCATTTTATTTTATACTCGAAAGAAGGGTATAATTCGGTTTTCAAGACTTTTTCAATTCCCGAATAATTTTGAACTCTCTCTACCGTTACACTTAGATTCAGGATTACCAAACTACAGGCCGTATATTTTCCGAGTACGGAAAAGCACACACTTCTCTATGTTAATAAAGGCAGACTAAATGGCGTTCATAGAAGTTAGCAGTGGATTTAATTCATATTGTTAACTTTACAAGCCACTTTGATAAATGCAGAGACATGACATTTTATGAACGGCCATTTCACGGTATTTAGAAGTCCCACAATCAGACACTTTTTAAAACCGAATTATTTCCCTCCTTTGAGTATCAAATTAGAAGTAGGTGTAACTATCTTCCGAACAGGCAAAGGAGTGAATATTTTTATTCATGTTTTCTATTAAATATAATTAAATATTCAGGGGCATCGAAAATCAATGAAAAAAATTATGCTACCTTAGTAGTCGTTTTTTTACAGAGTGTAGTTTTTGCATGCAGCCGGAAGGAAGTTCGTTCGAAAGCCGACATCCTGACGTAACTAGAAGATTAAAAAAATTGTGTTGCAGACTGACTAGTTCTACAATCCTACTTAATAAATCTTTTCGAATCGAAAACGCACTTCGGAATTTCGGTTGACATTTCCTGAGTCAGCCCACTTATGTTATGTGTGTGCGTCTATTGCCATGCGCAAGTACGACTTTTTTTCCGCAAAAAAAATCATATAAATGTAGCGGGAGTAAAAATGGAAGCATCACACTCCCGCCAAACATCACTTGATAGAACTGACTTATATGGCCCTCCAAACAGGACATGAAAACAGGAATCGCTTGCAAAAAGAGTGGCTTTGAGGCTATTTATAGCGAAATTAAGGTTAGATTAAAGGTCTTGGTTAGGGTAAGATTTAGGATAAGCCTTTAAGGCTAGATTCAAAGTTACCGGTCAGGTAAGCCAGGATCAAGTTTTGTCTAAGGTAGGGGCCAGCGTTAGCTGCAGAGTTAAGGCCTAGGGTCAAAATCAGGCCAACGGTCAAAGTTACCGGTCAGGTAAGCCAGGATCAAGTTTTGTCTAAGGTAGGGGCCAGCGTTAGCTGCAGAGTTAAGGCCTAGGGTCAAAATCAGGCCAACGGTTTAGTTTTATTTTGGGGCTGTTGTTGGGGTGAGAACAGGGGAATATTTCGCCCTTTCTGAACATTTTACGCAGGTTCCCTTTTTCACTTAGGTGAAACATACTCATACCTATTTCCTGTTAGGGGGGCCACGTAAGTCTGTCCCAGTCATAGCTGAATGCATAAATCTAGCCAATCGAGCGATAGGTTGTTTGCGAATATAAAGCTTTTAAAAAAATATGAAATAAAGATCTACCAGATTATGAGATGGCGAAACTTGTCAGAAATCAATCAACTTTCGAGAAGAAGAGATTACCTCGAGTGGAATAAAATGCTAATGATTACAGGCTCCAGTCTCAGTTGAATAGAAGCATAGTGAACCTCCATTGAGGCTCCCTCAGCGTCTTCTGTGATTCTGACCTGCCTAAACAACTGTCAGTTATTGCCTTTTTAATTTCCTCAGGAAATAGCTGCTAACTACTCCATGTGTGCAGTGTGTAGTTAAAAAGTAACAGCTTCCAAATTGGAGTATCTACCATAAAGCAGACGGGGAATGCTGGCGTCTCAAAACTGTGTCATTCAGCAGCAGAACATCGGCGAAACACGCGTGTATGGCTTTTGAATACTGTCTGTGCTGTTTGTATGGTATCACCCTAACCTCAAGCCATACCTCTGTAAACTACCTTGATAGCTTTGCCTTTGAGAAGTTCTGAAATGCCTAGCACACAGAACAGCAGAATGGTTCAGAAGATGTTCGAAATGTAGTCGTCGTTTGGGAGCCTAAACTGACATCTTGATCGAAACGGTATTCTCTACGAGGACTAAGACAACCTAAGCGCGTCGTCCAAATCGGCTTAAGACATTCATGAACGCACTGACCAATGGGCAGTTTAAGAAGTCCTCGCGTTACTGGCCTGGCAAATGAGACTGTCTCCTCGGGGGCGAAGCTTTGCTTGATGGATGCCATACTTTTATCCCATCTGGACACGTAGCCCAACGCTCACAGCCGTTGAGGAGGAAGGACAGATAGCAGTAATGTCCAGCTGCTTTGCCAATAAAGTCCTAATGACGGCTCTAGAGTTGTCTTTGAGGGCTTTCGAAAATCTCGTTGGAGACAATGACCTGGGCAACAACCTCTGCCCGTTTTGGCGGCAACCTGACCCCGAGCTCTATTTAGACTACTCATTGTTTCCAGCTGGCTTTTCTTGGCCACAAGCACCGGTTGTTTTTCGAATGTGCATCTCAAGACTGTCTTCTTTTAATGCAGTCCTAATGGACATAAAGTATGGTATCCCTTTACCCTAAACTGGCACTTAATTAGCCGGGCCGAGATTATAGCAGACATCAGGTGAAAATGCCGCTCCTTTAGCCATACCGAAGATGGAGAACACCATCGTAAAAATGCTTTTTAAAAAACGCAGTGCGCATTAAATAGCTTCTGAAATTTGCTAGAAAGGCAAGTACTTGCACATACTATTTATTCGAACGCTGTAGTCGTCGCATATGGTTCCTTGACGGTCTTCAGTCAAACAAAGAGGTAAGATGTGGCTATGTAGCCCCACCTGATTGACACAATACTGGTGGGTTAGGGCTGCGGTTAAGGCCTAGGGATTAGGGTTGGGTGTTAGGGTTGGAGGTTGGAGTTAAGATTAGGGGATAGGGCAACCATTTTCCAACCACTCAAAGTAAAACCGCGCATCCCAATAGCTTTTATTTTGCATACATTTGCTTGACCTCGTCGCCTGTGCGTTCTCCCGGCCCCACCTGAAAAACCCCCTATTACCACCGGTCCCGTATTTCAGGCGGCTGGTGTCTGCTTACCTCAGGTGTGGCTACATAATCACATCTGTCCAAAAAGGACGGCACGAACGTTCGTTTATTTTAATCTTTTGCCCACTTTTTACGCGCAACGCAATACTTTTTAGTAAAGTGTGTTCATCATCATGTGTTGGTGTACATTAAGGCAGTTCCCCTCTAATCTCGAGTCCTTACTGTGCAGAAGAACTGAACCGAGGACTGTGGCATGTGCACGAGCCGTGACTGACAGGCGGGTTCGCAAACCCAAAAGCGGTTGGGCGGCCACTCTGGCGATTACGGAGGGAGGGTGGGCGGGGGCGCATGCCACAATCCGTCCCAAGTCTGCAAGCATCTGCTAGAGGAATTTGACTGGGAAACAATTTTGTATCCATCTTACCTGTCTGGGCCATCTTGATTGACCAAATTAAGCACCAAGAGAAGAGGTGGGAAGTGCGTTGGCTTACTAGCTCTGAGTAAAACCCAAGAACTATTGCAAACTAGGCGTCATTGTCTTCATTAGAGTGATTAATGTTATTACGGGAAAATAACAGAAGACGTATTTACAGGTAAACATGTATGGCAGATGTGATGTCTCGTGAAATGCTAAATGACATTCTGGAATGTCATTTCAATTTGAAAGGTTTGCTTAAGCAGGATTTTCCCGTTCATTATCATGCTTCATAATGCCAGGATATTCACGTTAAATCAGAATGACGGCTTGTAAGGAGGCTTCTTATATGCCGCCTCGCGAAAAACGGCTACTTTAGTAGAATAAACTCTTCCCATTCACTTCCAAATTCTTCATAAATTCAAATATATTTTAAAGAAAACATGCAAAAAATACTTCTTTGATAGTTTATTTGATATCAAACTATATTTTCTTCAAATTTTGTATTTAAGAAAAGAGGATGCTTCGGTTTTAAAATAAGTTACCAACTATGAGACTTTCCATGAGCGTGTAATGTCCAGTAAAACAACACCGCATCACTACATTTATTAATGATGTTTATAAAGTGGACAACGTGGTCAACGTCCGCTGCTAGATTTTATTAGCCTTATATGTTTTCTTAATGGCGTATAGAAATGCGTAATTTTCCTTACGTGGGAAATATGCGGTTTGTAGTTGGGATGTCCAGAATGAAAGTGTAACACCAGGTCGGGTCCAAAATTATTTAGGAATTGAGAGAGTTTTTATAATCGAGATATACTCTTCCTTCGAGCACTAAATTTGTAGAATTCGTAATTGTCAACCAAATGGGTTAAAGAGAGGATATTTCTGTGTCTGGTTTCCGTAAAATATATTTCGATTTATAAAGATATTAGAAACTAATGGAAATAATCCACGCTACTTAAGTAGCCATTTTTGCGGACTGTTTCTTATGCAAGCGGTCGATAGGGAAGTCTTTCGAAAACCGACAACATGACGGCATTTGATTATTTTAACATTATGACATGAGGATTAATATAACAGCCTTACCTAAGTGAGCTTTTCGAAATGAAATCACACTTCCAAATTTCAGCCAACATTTCATGAGATAGCATATCTTCTGTTCATGAGCAGTATCTTCAGTGCAGGTGGTAAAAACTGAATTTACTTTTTTCAACATGGTAGAAATATGAGCCTCTTTTGGTCGATAGAGGTATACCTTCTAAGAAGTAAATCCCACCAGTCGAAGACTGCTTCACTTCAGTTTATTCAAGAAGTTTCTTACGTTTCAGGACCGTGGGTCTCACTCGCAGTATCTGAACTGACAAAATTCCATGCCGGAGCTCTTTACCCTAAAACGAAGCCAAAGATGTGATTACCGTTTTTGACTTATTTGCATAGTAAGTCAGTAGCCTAAACTACAACCAAGGACTTTTTACAATTAATTAGACACCTCTACCGTTGTTTGCATGTCGTTGTAGGCTTGCCTGTGAGGACTCTAGCCTGGCGATTTAAGAAGAAGGAAGGTTTAGCACCTTGTCCTCGAAAGAGCTCACATCGCCGAAGGTCATTCTCGAGGGGTTCAAACGGCTCCGATTACATATTCGTCTGAGCCTTCGAACTCATGCAGAAGTCTGTCGTCAGAGGGTAAGGACAACAAAATGAGCAACTATTAGAGGGCATTCTGACAATCGTCGGTCGATGGTACGAGACTGGAGGTAATTGCGCAGGGCTTTATACATCGGCGTCAGATCGATAAATCGAGTGACTGACTTCTCATTCGTAGCCTAGGTTTCGGTCGGTTCTCGATCTGTTTTGTTTCCGTCCTGGTCGACTATCCTGGTAACGCACAGGGCTTGATCCCAAGACTAAACTGAGAGAGCTTCTAACTCAATAACCCGTTGGAGTCCGTTTCAGCTATTTTCCACCGAAAAAGGAAAGTAAGCTAAAACTGGCGGTTCTGTCTCTACTGAATCTGCTGAACATACAGTGGATATGTTATCTACTGAAATGTTGACTGTAATTCCGAGGCATTTTAAATTCCAAAAGAATACTTTAGTAGGATTGTAATACTAATTATTCTATGGCATAATATCAAGATATTCCAGTCACGCCATGATGCCGACTTTCGAAGGAGCCCCTTATTGACCGCCTTCGCCTTCTCTCTCCTCCGGGCCTAGGTAGGGGAGGAGCGAGTGCGCTGAATGCAGCGCAAGTCTACGCTCACTATAAACCACTTCAAGCCCAAGTCACCGCGCGTGTTCTCAACCTCCTATGGAGAGCACGGTGGATAGCGTCAGTGCGATAGTCCAGCTGTCAAGCCAGAGTAATATGCAAGAACACAACTCACATTCCATACCGTACGGAGAGTGTCGAGATTTTTTCGACTGAAAAAATGCAACAAAATTATAAAGGCCGTTTATTTCACTAATGTCTAGAAGAAGGCAGCTTTGTGGCATTCAAAACCATGAAAAACCATTGACTCTACGAGAAATGCTGGTTCCGTCGTAAATTGTCTTCCACTGGTGGACGTGTTTTCATAGGCCGCGAAGGCTCCTCTGGAAAGCCAGCACATCAAGTGCAGAGATAAACATCAACCTACGCGTTGCATGCTTACGGATATTAGGGCCTAACTGTAATCAGTGACCGATCTCGTGAAATAGTAGCTAAAATTCTGAAATGCGTTGACCACTGGGAGGTATTACTTAGGTGGGGCTATAATACTGATTACCACGTGTCGCAACCCCATGATATTTTGGACTCGCCAGGGTGTAAGCTTTTGAGTGCACCTCCTTTCGACTTCCTGTAAGTACCACACTCGGTGAAAAGTGGCTACTTAAGTAACATGCATTTCTCAGGTTGATTTTCGACGGCCTTATGCCTTCAGATAGGTTTTATAGAAAGTGTGCATAAAAATACGCCTTCTTTTGCTCATTAGGTGGCAAATTATGTCATCTTCAGATGCTATGCTCGGAAGGGGTATAATAAGGTTTTCAAACGTTTCTGATTATGAGAATTGTTTAAGACCGTGCAATGTCAATTCGTACAGCATCGTACCTTTTCGACTGAAAAGCGAAACGCTG
>CACRXP010000965.1:120646-131752 GCA_902702965.1 Spirometra erinaceieuropaei
GATATCATGGACGATGACTTGCGCGTGAATTAGTTTATAGTGATGGTAGATTTGCACAGCACCTGGATCCGGTATCAAAACGGAGTCAGGAAGTCTAAGTTGGGGCAAGGCGCGGGTTGCTGGAACGGCGAAAACCTGAACCCAGGCGCACCGTCACACCCCCTGGTCCACAACGCTCACTGACCAGGATAATGCACCAGTGTTCATTTCGGGTCAAGAAAACCCCGGATAAAATTGTGTACAGTGTCCTGCATTTAAAATTTGTCACTCAAATGGGTGACCCGTGTTTAGGTTTAACGCAGTAATGGAGGTCGTTGTAGTGCTTCGCTGCAGGTGACTGAAAACTATCTGCTGTTTGCACTAGGATTGTGCGGTCAGAAATTCGGATTCCCGATAGGGCGCTCAAAACTTTAGCATGGGGAATAGCACGGATTATCCCCCGCGTACGTTACGGGTGAAGAGGACTCTGGTGAGATTCCGACAGTGTAGATGGGTGTTCGGCCGCGCAACTCCCGTGGGGCATCCAACATCACCGAGTACACGTTTCGCCTGCCTCACACGTGCCGCCTCTCTCCTACCTGCAAGAGTCAGCAGCTGGTCGCGAGAACACATTGTCCCTCTGGTGACTCATTTGTCTCAAAAGTTGCTGTGCGCGGTGCCGATCGATAAATTGCCCTTCGTTGATTGGCTGTAGACCAAAAAGGCCCGCGCGCTAGTCTGGCTCTCGCGTACTCCAAACACAGCGATTTCCTCATGCTCCCCTCCTAGTTGTGTGTTGACTATAACAATAAAGCTTGTAGTCGAGATTCTGTCTAACTGATTTGTGACATAGGAACTTGTCTTTCTCGCTTTGCTGATCCGGGCGAGCTTGCAGACTCAAAGCTGGATTTTTAAATGCACAGACTTCAAAGACACCAACGTTACGTCATACGTAAGCGTGATAGGAAGACCGAAGGGTAGGCGTCAGTTACGCTGTCCTGGTCCCAAGTGTAGGCGCAATATGAGCATTGTAGGTACAGTAAGCCGACGGAGGATGCTGAAACCGTTAGTGGGAAAATAGCCAAAGCTAAAACGGAAAAGAACAACCTGGTGTTTCGATTTAGAGGTAGGATTAGTTTTCGAGTTTGGGCAAGTGTCAGTCTGAGAACTGAGTTTAGGGTTAGGGTTTGCTCTAAGTTTAAGGGTTCCGACTATAGTTAGGGCTTGAATTGCGGCTTACGTTTACATTAAGTGTTAGGGTTAGGATAAGGTTACGGTTAAGGTCAGGTTTACGGTTATGGTTAAGATAAGAGCTAGGGTTTTGGTTTGAATAAGGGTTACGGTGAAAATTAGGGTTAGCGTTAAGTCTAGGGATTGTGGTAGTTTTAGAGTTAGCATTAGGTTTACAATTACGTTACGGATTAGGTTTAGCTTTGAGGTTACGTTTAGGTTTACCGTTTGGTTTGGGGTATTGCCGCCCTGCGCATTCTGTCAGCCAGGTCTTTTGCGGGGTTCTTGGCCTCGTTCAGTCTCGCAGCAGATGTATCATACATCAGGTTATCTTTTCGGTTTGAGTCTCGGCTACTTTCCCCACTAATGATTTCAGCATCCCACTTCAGCTTGCTTTACTTTCGGTGTCCACATTGCGCTTACATTTGGGACCAAGAAAACGTAGTGACGGGTTTCTTCCCACGAAGCACTATTTGTCTTATTTGTTCTAAGGGCCTTTATATGCCTCACCCTTGACTTCCGATGTAGTCTTAACGACTAGGCGTACTTACTTATTACGACCCCTACGGTATTCGAGTTCGGCCGATGACGAACTGGTAACGAGTCCACCCGACGGGCAATCTGAGTCATGCCTCGAGATCAGCCATCTTCCTCGCCTATGTCAACTGAACAAACAAGTAAGTTGATGCTGCCGCCAATGGATAAATCAGGTTAAAATGGTTAATGGGACGGAGATAGTTGAAAAATCGATCAGAACGCCCTGAAGAACTGGGTTCTATTTCTTTGTGCGGTAAAGGCTTCGAAAATTCACGACAGAACCCGCTGTTCGGAAAGTCAGTCTGTTAATCGATTCAGTTCAGAAGGCTCCTTATTCTTCTCTCTTTCATACCCGTGAATACGCACTTCCATGTTAACTTATCCTTGCTCGGCCATGAAATGGGTTGCTTCTTTGCGTAATCCAGAAGGCATTTCTTTGGAATATTAGGCAGATTTTCCAAAGAAATGGAGCAATTGACGGCCTGTTACTTCGAAGCACTACTGCCACATCTCATGCTGACATTCGGCTTGGGCAACAGACGAGGACTGATGTACTTGGCGTGATACTTGAGGACAGGTAGGTTCAGTAAACCTATTACCATTCTAGGTCACCTGTTACCAAACCGTTTCTGACAGCGGTCACAAAACGCCACTATCGTTGCCTTTTACTGTCGGATTTGGGCTTTTTCTGTCTCCTTATCGTTTCCAGTAACTTGTTTCCTTCATTCGCGTCAAGTGATTTGTTGTACCAACAGGAAATATATGTGAAAACCATGCCGTTGTCGACAGCTGACCCCGATGAGGTCGACTTTAAACTGCTGCCCGTATCTCAACTTTTGACTTTCCGTTGGTGGAAAATAGGAGTGCAGTTCTGATTTCGACCTGTCGTCGTGTAGCAACTTCGTGCACCGCAAAGTCCTACTCCGGATTTTCTGACACAACATTTCTACAGATTTTTTTTAGAAATTTCACATCCGATTTGTGCGTACCGTAAGGGAGAGCATTTGAGTCAGCCCGTCTCACTTTCGTGCCCTTAACCAAAAAGTTTTGCAGACTTTTGTGTCGGAGATTAACTGGACAGCTGCTCAGCTGGTCACAGTTCGGTCATCCACACTGGGTGGAAGGAAGCTTACCCACAAGGCGCTTGAGTCGCCAGTTGCTTAAGCCATGGTTCTCCGACTTACATTGACTTCCTCCCCTATATTCGGCGCCAAGACCTTGCTGGACAGGGTAGTTATTTACAGTAGGTGGCCAAACTCATGGAATATCATCCGAAATTCCAAAATGCGTTTTCGTTTCAAAAAGATTACTTAAGTAGGGTTATAAAATCAAGCATCGTACAGCATAATTCTATAACAATTCAGTGGCCTGAAGATGTCGGTTTCCGACCGAACTTCTTTTTGGCTGCATTAAGGAACTACACTCTGTAAAAATGACCACTTAAATAACAAGCATTTTATCATTAATTTTTGCTGCCCTTTAAAAGTCAATTATATCTCATGGAAGGCATGCATGAAACTATTCATTATTCTACTCATTCAGTAGGAAATTACGTCTTCTTTCAATTTTATACTCGAAGGAAGGGTATACTTTGGTTTTAAAAAATTTCTAATGGTGAAAGTTTTTTACTACAGTAGGTGGGCTAACTGATGAAATATCAACCGAAATTCCCAAGTGCGTTTTCGTTTCGAAAGAATTGATTAAGTAGTGTTGTAAAACTGATCATCGTGCAGCATAATTCTATTATAATTCAATTACCTCAGGATGACGGCTTTCAAAGGAACCTCCTTTTTGGCTGAATTCGGTAACTGTACTTTGTGAAAAATAACTGCTTAAGTAGCATTCATTTTCTTATTGACTTTCGATGCCCTTAAAAAGTCAATTATATTTCATGGAAAACATGTATAAAAATATTCATTCTCCTGTTTACTTAGTAGTAAATTACCTCTTCTTTCAATTTTACACTCGGAAAAAGTGTTTAATTTGGTTTTATAAAAGTTCCTAATTGTGAAATTTTTAATACCGTGAAATGGCCGTTCGTAAAACGTCATGTCTCTGCATTTACTAATTTTACTTGCAAAGTTAACAATATGGCTCAAATCCACTGCTAAATTTTATGAACCCCAATATGATCCCCTCTGAGTACCGTAGGGAAATTTATGGTTTTCCGTACGCGGAAACTATACGGTTTATAGTTTGGAAGCCCTAAATGAAAGTGTAACGGCAGGTCGAGTTCAAAATTATTCGGGAACTCAAAAAGTTTTTCAAAATCAAAGTAAACCCTTTTTTCGAGCATAAAATTGAAAGAAGAGGTAATTTCCTACCGAATGAATAGAAGAATTAATATTTTTATGCATGTTTTCCATGAAATATAGTTGACTTTTTAAGGGCATCGAAAATCAATGAGAAAAATGAATGCTACTTAAGCAGTCATGTTTTACAGAGTGTAGTTCCTGAATGCAGCCAAAAAGAAATTTGTTTACAAGTGGACATCCTGATGTAACTGAATTATTATAGAATTATGCTGCACAATGATTGATTTTACAACCCTACTTAAGTAATCTTTTCGAAACAAAAATGCATTTCGGAATTTCGGTTAACATTTCATGAGTTAGCCCACCTACTGTACGCTGGGGAGATCGCGGACAAGCAGCGCTCCGAGGGACAATATCGGTGGTTCAACTGACCGAGCAGTTATCATTTCTGCAGTCAACACTGGGGATGAAATTGCGGCCACCAACGACCCGGATGCGTGCGAACAAGCAGTCACCACATTTATTAAAACCATCGATGGTGAATGCGAAAGCAGATATGATAGGTACGTGTGAATCCGGCCGTTGAGCGAATATAGCATTTGTACGAGCTAGCCCGACTCCCCCTTCGCTACTGCTCCCTGAAACTTGTTTTTTCGTTTGCACTATATCTCATTACCCGCCGGTGGTGTAACGTTACATGACCTTTCAAGTAACTGGGGTTTACATGTGGAAACTTCCTACATTGGTTATCGAAAGACTGACCCTTCGACCTGTAACTAACACCTCAAGCTGGCCCTAACCAAATCATCCAAGCGAAAGTATGTCCAGCCAGGTCCTGGGCGCTCCGACCCAATCCCGTGATTTTCTATCCCCGATCACTTTCCTATGATCTCTTGTCAAGATGGGCACTAATCACAAGTTCTGCAGCTCACACGACACCGTTCGACATTTTCTTAGCTAGCCTTGTCGTACAGCGGACGCAGTGGATGTCGTATTCACTTTCCAGACCACCTTGTCTTGCAGTCTTTTGGCGTCGTTATAGAAGAAAATGCAATGACGACGTACTCCTACGGACCTGGAATGCTTTTGTTCAGGTGAGGCTGCTCCGACGGCCGTCATGATCATCGAGTTTCTTATATACTCGCGGACCCGTTGCGGCAGCCACAGCCATGGACAGACCCTACCACACTGTGACCTTCAAGTCGGATTTCGAATGGAAAAAGAAGTTGGAAGCCGGCTGAGCTGTACAGGATGAATGAAGGATAGGGAGAGGCAAGGTGGCAGACGGACTGGAGGCAGCAGGGGTCCGAATACCACTGGGGTGTCAAAGCGCCTTGAGCGAAGGCATGGTTACGTCAGTCCTGAACCTGATTATTCAGCTTGGATAGCTGTGATTGGTCGAAAACCAGACCGCTGGTGGTACGTAGGTGCATGCACGCGCCGTAGGCGCAGTTTTGTAGCAGGCGCCCGAGCTAGTGTCACTACTGATCTATCGATCACAAGGAGTAGCCTCGATGAACCTGAGGTATTCTGTAGTACCGCACTCCCTGCTCAAGCTCATTCCAAACCAGTTGTGCACCATCGAACAACAGAGACTGTCCTGCCAGTTTCATCACTCTTACTTTGGACATCTCGCTAAC
Organism: Spirometra erinaceieuropaei; assembly: GCA_902702965.1. NCBI lineage: Eukaryota > Metazoa > Platyhelminthes > Cestoda > Diphyllobothriidea > Diphyllobothriidae > Spirometra > Spirometra erinaceieuropaei. Next base: position 126,288 of record CACRXP010000965.1, read on the forward strand.
GTAGTACGTGGTCAACCCGCCATCATCGGGGTGACGATCCTGCCTCAGAAGGAACCGGTAAACTTTTGAATACAGGCATTATGCTTGGTACCGTTCAACATTGTATATGCAAACTGTTTGCATTAGACGGGTTCGCAGTTTGACAAATTGGCGCTCAAATCTCAACTGCGACATAGCTATGCTGTAGTTCAGTAACCAGATGCAAGATTATTGAACCGAAGGATCACTGGAGGATAGCCTGATGGTCCTGATTTACAGTTGAAATTTCCAGTAGCTGATCGAAGGATAGGAATCTACGATGAAGTCGACGGCGACAAGCAGTCAGGATAAAAGAGGGCAGATTAATATGTTTGGCCGTGGTGAGGGATCGAGTAGCGAAGTCGAGGTTGGATAAGGAGGTGGCGGTCCCGGGAAGCATTCCGAGGTTGGAATGCAATGTTCTGCAAACGCAGGGTGAGAATAACAGCGCAACTCCCAAGTTCCAGATGTTGGACCTGATTCGAGGCATAGCGTAGACTTTTCTATGAGGAGGCCGAAGCTGGCCGTGAAGGTGGATTGGAAATAAGGACTTACTTGTGCGTTCCCGTCGTTTTGCTCTCGCTTCACACAGACGACATGCACCGGACGATGTTGGTCAAACTTCACGAGATCGCGGTCTCTTGATTAATGCTTTGGCATATTACTGAAGCTTTCGGCCTGCTCTGGCGACTGTGTTTCTGTACTTCTTGCCTGTGAACACCCCCAGCATCGCTACCGTACAGAAGCTACTCGGACGGGCAGTAGTCTGACCCACTAAATACAGGACCACTCCAGCAGCTGAACACTTTAATCAACAGTAGGACCCGAGTGCTGGAAATTTCTTATTACTTAATCTTCAGGTTGCTTTGAATGAGGTGAAACGCGGAGGTTATCTTGCCGAACAGTAATTGGTAGACTAGGCCTACGTGCGTGGGGAGAGGAGGTAAGCGCGGCGGCGTTTCATGTTTTCAATCTGGCTTGCTGCGGAGGCTCCAACGTGAAGAGTGGAATTTGCCGTTGCCTCAGCTGATTTCAAGCTCTTCCCGTGAAGGCTCTTGTCCATTTTATTTGGTCGTTATTTAGTGCCAAATAACGTGAGAGTGACACTTCAACCGTCCTTACGGACGATGGTCACCGCGTCCCCCACAGCAAGGTGGACACAGGATGGTGATTTGCGCGTGGACTAGTTTATAATGAGGGTAGACTTGCGCAGCATCTACCGCACTACCTCCTCCTATCCCGCCCGTACTCGATGCCAGGACACAGTCTGGTATATCGGTGGCGGATTGGGCGTAGTGACTGGCAGACCACAAAGGCCACACACAATCTGACCCCCAAGAAACGCCCGAGTTTTTCACCAAACAAAACAAGCTCAGTGCAGCATCTCTGTTTACGGGTTATCGTGCCGCGTTGCTTTAGAAAGACCGCAGCTTCTGCGGGGACCAGTGCCAACGGGCGCTCGACGGTGGGACAAAACACACCTGGTCAACCGCCACGACTGATCGGATGCCGGCCACCTGCAGATCGCACAGCTGTTAACCATCTGCGAATACACGCACACGCGCACACACGCCGCGCAGTCTGGATTTAATTGGCTCCTACTGTTTTCTTCAGGGAGGGGGGACGAAGGATGGGTAGTTTGCCTCGCGGACGCATCTACCAGCAGGTTATTCAGAGCGCAGATCCGATTACATTCGCGGTGCAATCCTGTTCCAACTTGCAACCTGCACCCACCACTGTGTACTAAGTAATCAATGATCTTGTATATCTGTGTATACCTAAGGTCAGCCTTAAGTTCAAATCCCTAAAACGGGCCGTGCGATAGATCGCTGGACAAATCGCAGAGGCCGATGCCGCGAGTTAGACCCAGGCTACCAGGACCCTCAGGTCCGGTCCTGAATGGAAAGATGGACGCCAATTGGGAAGAAAATGTATTCTGTATGGAATAACTGGATAAAGGGTTGGAGAGGGTTGACAGCCTGGACGATGGCACGTCTGGCGCCGGGATTAGGGCCACTACAAACCACCACAAGGGCTATATCTGGGTTCGGCAGGCGTTATCAGTAATGCGTACTCATAACAAATGCCAGCATTGGAGCGTGCTGGCAGGCCCAGGTGCGGGCGTGCGCCACGCCGTCTCTGCTTTGTCTTGAATAAAGTCCCCCTGTGAACTAGGTGGTCTGGTGGCACACCCAGGCGCGAGTTTACGCCTTACCAGCCATCTACTTCCTCGCCCACCTCCGGTCTTCTTGACTCCGTCCGGGCACAGGTTGGGGGGGAGGAGGAGAGATTGCCGTAGATGCTGCGCAAGTCAACTATCCCTGTAAACTAATTCGCGCTCAAGTCACCGTCTCTACCTCACCTTGTTGTGGAACACACGGCAGACATCGTCGGAAACGACGGTCGAACGGTCATTGTCAGCCTGTAGGTATTGCAGCGTCTGAGTCTCATGATCTCAGGCACTAAAGTCTGGGATTCTATGTCCACCTTCTGTTTCCACAACTTGTGGTTCTGCGGTTGCAGCATGGCCCTAAGGGGTTGTTGGCGAAGTCTATACTCCCCAACTAATAAGAAGTGAGCCTACAACCTGTCTGGTTCGGTATGGAATAACTGGATAAAGGGTTGGAGAGGGTTGACAGCCTGGACGATGGCACGTCTGGCGCCGGGATTAGGGCCACTACAAACCACCACAAGGGCTATATCTGGGTTCGGCAGGCGTTATCAGTAATGCGTACTCATAACAAATGCCAGCATTGGAGCGTGCTGGCAGGCCCAGGTGCGGGCGTGCGCCACGCCGTCTCTGCTTTGTCTTGAATAAAGTCCCCCTGTGAACTAGGTGGTCTGGTGGCACACCCAGGCGCGAGTTTACGCCTTACCAGCCATCTACTTCCTCGCCCACCTCCGGTCTTCTTGACTCCGTCCGGGCACAGGTTGGGGGGGAGGAGGAGAGATTGCCGTAGATGCTGCGCAAGTCAACTATCCCTGTAAACTAATTCGCGCTCAAGTCACCGTCTCTACCTCACCTTGTTGTGGAACACACGGCAGACATCGTCGGAAACGACGGTCGAACGGTCATTGTCAGCCTGTAGGTATTGCAGCGTCTGAGTCTCATGATCTCAGGCACTAAAGTCTGGGATTCTATGTCCACCTTCTGTTTCCACAACTTGTGGTTCTGCGGTTGCAGCATGGCCCTAAGGGGTTGTTGGCGAAGTCTATACTCCCCTACTAATAAGAAGTGAGCCTACAACCTGTCTGGTTATAGTTTACTCCTTCGCGGTCTGACCTCCATGCTCCGAATACACAAAATATCAGAGCCAGTTTAACCACCTAAGCCATTTAGATGCGACGCTCCCCATCTAGCCTGAGCGCGGGACGGAATTCGGATTGGACTTTTCATTTTGAACTACGTTCTAGAACGCTTCACATGGACACGAGTAGTTATTCAGGAAACGGTAAGATGTGTTACTAGGACTACATAACTTAAACAAAGTCTACTAAAACGAATATAGTAGGTAGTTCTACGTATTAAAGAATGGGGTTATATAACCTATACTACACGCCGTTCAGCAATAGGTAGTTTACACAACGTCATTTAGCACTGGAATAGCCATATGTCGTGTGATTTACATCGTCAGCCAATCGTTCCGCAATCACGTAATAAGAGAATCTGATATTTATTCCTTGTGCCGACCGGTTTGTGAGTTTAACGCGATGACAGTTGCGTCCCCACCTTGTGTTTTAGACTGGGATTGACGCTTTTTTCAGTCAGATGGGTGCGCCTTTATGGCAAGCCGAAAAAGTAGCATCCCAGCTTTCATTCAGACCATTATGCTCCTTCAACAGTGGATAAATCACGTCTGATTATATTACCCACAGACAGCAGACAGTAAATTAGCTGATTGAGTGTTCGTGGCAGCACGCTCCTGTGATCATCATCGTTGCGGCTTTGCCACGCAGCCCTTCTGTCAGTCTCATGCGTCCGGTCACTTCGCCGCTGCAGCCGCTTGAGATCTACGAGCAAAAGAAGGGCTCGCCTCTGTCTAGACTAATCACTGAAGCAGTTTTTCAGAGACTCGAGCAACTGGTCTTCAGCTCGTACTCTCTAAGCTCTGGGCCATATACGTCGACGACGCGTTCGTCATCGTCAAATGGAACGATGCATAGACTTTAAAGGCAATGTTGGACTTAATTTTTCCGGACATATAGCTTGCTATGGAGGAAGAAGTCAACAATCAGTTGTCCTCCCTCGGCGCACAAGTTACAAAACTGACAGACGGGAATGTAAAGACGACGGTTTACCGTAAGGTAGCTAATACTAAACCCATCCTCCACTTCCGGAGCAACCACCCTACTAGTCACAAAAGCAATCGTGCCAGAACACTCTTCCAACATAGGAGACGGTTATTTCGCTGAAATGACGAACAATAGAGGGTTGTTGATTCCCGTACTCAAATCCGACAGATGAAACGATCAGATATGTATGAAAAGTAAAACTGACAACTTAATAGTGCTTTTGGAACAGAAGGAGATTGTATGACGTAACATCCGGGAACATAGCCCGAAATAAGAACAAACTATTCAAGCATATTCACAAACGAGCATCTGGACGATTCTGCAAATATGACGAAATATGTGATCGAAACATCTTAGAGATGGGTCTGTGGAGAAATTACATTTAATTCAAATAATGTCTTTGGCCATCATAGGAAGACGACAAAAAACATTGACTAGTCTTTCCCTCTGAAAGCATCCAAGAATTACCTGTCGCAAAATTTCATTAGTTACTGCTGGCGCATGCATGACAGTGTGATACAAACAGTTGCGATTTATAAATTACGCTGACTGTCTAACATTGTCTACCACCGGCTGAAACAGATTTAAGTATGGAGGCAGCAGGAAATTGTTAAAGCTAAATGGCAAAAATACTAGCCACTGATTATAATTGTTGCTTTTTAATTTCCTCGGAAATTAACTGCTAACTTGGAGTAAGCCAGTTTAAACTAAGGTCTATGGGCGCACTGGTGAGCCGAATCCCTCGCAGCCATATCATGCAGCGTTAAAACACGTGTCCGGGCTTTTTAGCTAATACCTGCGTTGCCAGAATGGTTTCCTATAACGCTGATCATGATTTCCGCTTTAAAATGTGTACTGCAGCCATTGAGTAGTGTGTAGCTGAGCGCTGCAATCGTCAGGCCAAATCCCGAGTTGGGGGAAAAGAGAGAGGTCACCAGACTAATGGGGTTTGCTGTACACAGTACCCTAAGTTGTCCTCTCGGGCACAGTAGTCGCTGACAAGGCCATGACCAGCGTTGACGGCGTCGTGTCATGCCTAAGATTGAGACAGTGGTGGCTGCTGCTTAAGTGGGTTTGTGGGGAGCAGGCTCAGGTGGCGTCCAAATGGTGTATGTTGCATTTGCCGAGGAATGGTGTTCAAGCAGCCTATGTTG
>CACRXP010000965.1:132080-152765 GCA_902702965.1 Spirometra erinaceieuropaei
CATCTCGGTTCCTCTCGTCTGGCCTCTTTGACGCGGCGTACCAATCCGGCCCAGACGATCTCAATTGTGAATCCCGTATACAATGCCATTTGCAAGCCAGTCCTGTCTGACCCACATTCGTACCCATCAAGGCGGACATTTAGTGATACCCTGACGATGACCGAAAACATCCCGTTATATACCGCCACCTACAGGCCAGTCCTGCTCGCTTTTTTTTCTGTTATCATTTTTAAAGAGGGGTTTTTTCTCCTGTAAAATTAATCCAATCATTTTTAACTTTTTCCGAGGAGTTTTTTTACCCCTCAATCTTCATGTTTCTCAATGGACTTCTAATTCAGAAACTATGAATTGCATTTTGTAAAGATTCAGCCTACCTCGTCTAAAACTCGCATGCAAATCTATTTTAACTTGCTTTGATGGGACCCCGACGGGTCTTTAATAAAAATTATCTATCTATCTATCTATCTATCTTGTCGAGTAGGGAGATGACTAGAGATTTCTGCCGTAAATGGCGCTGCTCCGTTTCGCCAGACCTCACACCCCTGCAGCGAAGACTGAGTAAACTAAAATCGGCAAAAACCAACACCAAGATAATGACACCTACTGTCAGTCTGAATATGTCCTGTACAACACCATTTGCGGCATCTGCAAGTCACGGCATAGTCAATTCCGTAGGGAGTTCGACTACTTTTAATGCTGACCTCTTTAAACACACCACCACGCCTGGTATAAACATGCCTCTATCAACTCCCCCAACAACCCCTAGTAAGCCTAGGCATGTGTCTAAGTCAAAAGCAAATCCAATTGCTGTCGCAGCCACTCGGACACCCAATAAATCCAGCACCAGAATAAAATCTTTTCCTCCACAATCGGCTAACAGTGCCTCAAATACCCCGACTCAAAACGTAGGGTGATCGAAACTGCCCCCCAGCCCTCATATCGAGGCATTTAGGCCGATTATGCCGATTTTTCCGCCGTTTAATAAAACTCTTGCTCCAATGGAAACAATGCGTCCCCCACCCCCTAACTTGTTTCCTCCACGGCCGTTTTACCAATTTATTCCCCATGATAATGTCCATACTGAATCAGTTAATTCTTCCGATCCTCAGTTTCGTTCCGGCGGGAATACGTTGCAGTATCTGCCCCGCGGATTTCCAGCTGAAAATAAGTTAGCTAACAATAGTTACCAGTTTACCTGCCCGTCATTCCCTCCCCCAAGTCCTACCCCTTTTTATCCACGTCAGAATTTTTTGATGCCACAAAATTTTTTGCAGAACCGGATGGTTACATCCGGAACGTTTGCTCCGTGGACGACCCAGAACTGGACGATGTAGCCCACCTCCCTCAAAAACTAACAGCCTTTCCCTTCAAACTTTTTGTTTTAAATGCCAGATCCTTGCTTAATAAGATGCCTTTGCTTCAGACTCTGGTGTTCGTCCATTGTCCTGATATTGTTTTAATAACTGAGACGTGGGCATCAGCCTCAGTAGCTGACTCCGAACTCTCTCTTCTAGGCTACAATTGCATTCGAAATGATCGCCAAGATAGCCGTGGTGGGCGCAGCTGCGTCTACGTTAAGCAAACACTTACATTTTTGCCGTTGGACCTCCCGCACTTTTCCGCAGTAGAAGGCAGCTGCTGGCTCCAGGTTGCACTAAAAATAAGTTCTCCTTACACATTGGCTGCGTCTATCGCCCTCCCAACGCCAATGACAATTTTGATCGTTTACTCTCACAGGCATTTCATGCTGCGGCCGACTTAAGCTTTAAGTATCAACTGGTTGCGGGTGACTTTAATTCCCTGAAGTCCGCTGGTCTCCGCCTTCAGGCCCCAGAAGGTTCGATGAATTTCTTGAGGCTGTAGATGTTGGGATGTGGAATCAGGTTGTCGATTTTCCCACCCGAGGCTCAAGCATACTTGACTTAATTTTCTGTAGAGGCTGCTTGCCGTCGTCAGTGTCATCCCTAGGCCCACTCGGGGGCTCAGACCATGACATAGTTGTTTCAACGTTGGAATTCGAGGCTGACGAAATGTCGTCCCAAAAGTATAACTTTTTCCGCGATTTCCGATCAACTCGCTCAACCGAATTATTAACACACCTTAATTCATACGACTGGACTGAGTTCTTCCTTAGTTCGGATGTAAATGTTTGCACTGCAAAGCTGTACGAAATTTTGGATCCGCTTATTTCTCGTTTTGTCCCCCGTAAGAAAATTATTTATGTTGGGGATGAGATTTTCCTACCTTTACCCTTTCGTCGCAGATTGCGCAAGCTTTATCGTTGTTTCCATCTTCAGAACGATGTTTCTGTTCTGCGATTCGGCGTTTTCGTCAATCTTATAGTCCAGGCCCTGATGGTGTCCCAGCAAGCATTTTAAAAGCCGATGCAAACACGATCTTCCCATCCCTCTTATGCAAGATATTTAATCTCGCTCTTGAAAGTGAAACTTATCCTACCTTATGGAAGGAATCACACATTTTGCCCATTCCTAAGCACGGCAAATCCACATCATTTGATGACTTTCGGCCAATAAACACCATCCCCGCAGTTTCGAAGATCTGAGAGACATTGATCAAGGATAAGATGATGTGTCACTTAACAGCGAATAACTTACTGAGTGCTGCTCAGCATGGATTCCTCAAAGCTCGATCTTGTGACACCTGTCAACTCTCCTTCTTTGACTATGTTCTCCAATCTAGGGACCATGGTTTTGCTCTTTACTCAGTATATTTCAATTTCACTAAGGCTTTTGATCGTGTTGACCATGCTCTTCTTCTCTTGAAATTGTCCTCTTTCGGAATAGGTGGCAAACTTTTAAATTTTATATCCTCTTATTTGGGCACTCGCACACAAAGAGTTAAGATTTCCAATACCATCTCCAAGCCCACACGTGTGAGGATTGGAGTCATCCAGGGTAGTGTACTCGGCCCGCTTTTATTTTGCCTTTTCGTTAATGATGTACCCGATTTATTTCAGAATGGTAAGCCTTTCATGTATGCCGATGATCTTAAAGTTGCATATCGATATAAGCCGGCAGATCATGACATCGTGCTTGAGCTCCTAAAGAGCGATCTACAGGCTTTCGCCCAGTGGTGCCGCACATGGCGCCTTTTTCTTTCTTGGCATAATTGCTCAGTCATGGTGGTTGGCGACGACCGCCAACCTCAACTAAGTATTGAAGGTCACGCCATAAATGTGCCAGGGGTTATAAAGGATTTGGGCGTTTCATACTCCAAGAGTCGCAATCTCTCGGAGCACTGTGCCTTGATAGTCTCCAAAGCACGTAGAACGAGCGGGTTTATCCTCCGAAATTTTAAAACTAGGGACATTAGAATGCGCCTTTTCAACATATACGTTAGACCTGGTCTGGAATACTGTTCGTTTTTATTTAGCCTCATGCGTGCTACTGAGCGGAAGAAAATAGAATCCGTTCAACACTTTTTTACCAAGAGAATTTTAACCCCGGAACACCGACATTTGTCTTACCAAGAACGTTGCCGGCATACACGCCTCGATCCTTTATGGTTCCGTAGATTACAAAAGGGACTATTTTTGCTATTTAAACTCTTATATAATCACACATTTAACCCGCTCACCTCTTTAAGACATCATATCCACCCACGACGTAACAGTCACCGTGAGGTCTTCTTATTTCTGCCTCTGGCACGTACTGTTAAATATCGTCGGTTCTTTTCTGTAAATGCAATTGCTATTTGGAATAAACTACCCATTAGTGTGAAAACTCTCCAAAATTATCCTTAATTTAAGAGAACTATTACTGCAGTTTTGCATTCAGAAAAGCTCCCACAAATTTTGGGTGCTGAATCTACTGATCGACTGTACCGTAGCGATGGCGTTTGTGATCTCTGAACACCATGGCCGGTCTCACCAGCTGTTCCTCAACGCCCCTACTTTGACTATCCCCAACTTCATGAAAGGAATTTGACTTCCGATAATCTTTGATACCGTGCAACCCTCCCCCTTCTTGACGGTCGATATTCTACCACCGCCGGCAGTTTTTTCTCCTGAGCCCTCCAAACCATAAAAACCACCATCAAATATATTTTTATCGCTTTAGCTCAGGAGTTTTTTTCACTGCTGGTCGGATTTGTGTTTAATCGCTTCCCTTGACAATGCCTGTAAACTGGCATTAAATAAAATTTAAATTAAATAAATGTAAGTTTCCCGCTGTAGCCTGTTTGATGTATGATTGCAACCGAATGTAGTAAGACGCTTCAAGACAAACCTCATAACCACACCTCATCAGGTCAACCACAAACCAGTACCACATCATCCGATACCCAAACAGGAAATGCTGAACGTACGTTAGTAGACAGAATGTTCTTTAATGCAACCTGGAACCCGACCAGGCCGAGTTTACCATAGGTAGACGGGCTTCTTTGGCCTTGTCAGCTACCGCGCCCAGTTCCAGTACCAGATGTATGCCAGGCTCTAGACTGGTATACTGAGGAGGGAGGAGAGAATGAGTTTTACTCTGAAGATTCCTTCCCCACGGATCTTCTCCACATTCTTCGGTATAATAAATCCCACGAGTTTTTGAGCTATCACACTGAGATAAAAATAGTGACCTGGAAAGTTACCAACTGACAGGTTACCTTGGTCCTCTTCGTCTTTATGGTGTAAATGTGTGGTGACCGGCTCGAGGATTGGGAGTTAGGATCAATGACTCCCTCCTAGTGCCTCGTTACAACTTGAGATCCGAGCCGTCCTTTTTTCCTTAAAGAACAAAGCATGTGTTTGCGGGGAGCAGGCCGTGTGGTGCACGTTGACTGAATATTTAACCGTGTTAGCCACTGTACCTGAACCCGTGTCTGGTCGTCTTGACTCTGTATTACCATCTGGTGGATAAGGGAAGTCGGAAGGTTGCCAGCTGACATTCCAACTTAGGCCATGCAGTCAGCCCAGCGTGTGTCTGTGCGTCACATTGCTGACTGATGAGCAGAAAGTCAGACTGTGATGACTTCTCCTTAGAAGCACATTAGCAGATGCGAGATCCGAGCCCCCTACATGCATCGTGCTCAACCCTGGTGTGTGCGTTTGGGGCAAGATCGTATGCTTGAGGTGAGCAGACGGGCCATATAACCCTGTCACCCACTGCGCCAACACTCCCTGCAACAGACTGCAGAGTGGTTGGGCAGCGGACTGGTGTCCGAGAGTAGGAGAAGCGAATGAGGTGGACGGCATCAGCGCAAATCGCCCATTATAAACAATCAAAAGATCTTAAATTTTTCACGGCCCCCCGAAGCATTGGCTTGGAAAGCTATCAACTAACAGGGTAATTCTGACCGCACAGTCAGCCCAGTGTGTGTTTGTGCGGAGTAGCCGGTTGGTGGACTAGGAGTCAGGCTGCAATGCCTTGATGTTGACTCTGTGTCACTCTCACTCAGTGGGATCCGAACCAGGCGTGACGGCACGCCTAAGTGCGGCTTCGGCCGTGCCAGCTACCCTTTTGGTGTTGGTTACCAATCTGGTGACGTACGCTAAGTCGAGTTTGCGCTGTGCTAGACACCTGCGTCCTCTCCCACATCTGGTCTTTTTGACTCTATGATGACGCCGGTTTAGGTGAGGGATGAGAAGAGAGTGTGGTAGATGTTGCGCAAGTCTACTATCATTACTTACTGATTTACGCGCAAGTCACCGTGCCTGCTTTACCTCGTCGTGAAGCACACAGTAGGCATCACCAGAAACGGCGGTCGAACTGTCGCTGGGTGAGGAAAAAGGGAGTGCAGTACATGTCGCTCAAGTCTGTTATCATTATGAACCAGTTAGCGCGTAAGCTGCCTGCGCCCAACCATGTTAGGGAAACACGGTGGATATCGTCACATGTGTCGGTGGAGCTGTAATGATAATGATCTGATCATCTTTCTGGGATCTTCAATAGCCATAAAGTCTGCAGAACACATTTGCTTAGTCGGTTTCTGTCCTTAGCATGGTATAAAGATCCTGACGAACTGGGTACTGCGCTGCATTACTTGGTCCTTTACTCCAGAGTGTCTGTAAAATTTTCTGGTGTGGCGCCTTCTGAATTAAAACCTATTTAACGAATGGAAAGATTGAATCCTAGTTCACTGAGAACTCGGCGGTATATAGTTTGATGTCGTGCTCACCACTTCCTTGGAATTCGATTGTGGTTTCTGACAACCTTGTCTCCTCATGCGATCTCCTTGTCTTTTTACCTCCTAAAAAGACAATAATTGTTCTTTCCAGAAAATTACTTAAGCAGTCATTGAAGGCATCACTGGACTCGGCGTTACGATCGCTGTGGACAGCCATGATGGCTATGCCTATCGTCCTTGTTCAAGGTCCCATTACGTTAGGATCATTAATCTTCGTAGCCAGCGGTTCCAAACACGTTGACTTGCAGCGGCTCAGCCGATTTCAACTCGGAAGCAGATGCGCATACAGAGCCGCGGCTGCCCATGCGCCACTCAAACGCACCCACATCTTTGACGAATGCAACATAGGCTGCTTGAACACCATTCCTCGGCAAATGCAACATACACCATTTGGACGCCACCTGAGCCTGCTCCCCACAAACCCACTTAAGCAGCAGCCACCACTGTCTCAATCTTAGGCATGACACGACGCCGTCAACGCTAGTCATGGCCTTGTCAGCGACTACTGTGCCCGAGAGGACAACTTAGGGTACTGTGTACAGCAAACCCCATTAGTCTGGTGACCTCTCTCTTTTCCCACAACTCGGGATTTGGCCTGACGATTGCAGCGCTCAGCTACACACTACTCAATGGCTGCAGTACACATTTTAAAGCGGAAATCATGATCAGCGTTATAGGAAACCATTCTGGCAACGCAGGTATTAGCTAAAAAGCCCGGACACGTGTTTTAACGCTGCATGATATGGCTGCGAGGGATTCGGCTCACCAGTGCGCCCATAGACCTTAGTTTAAACTGGCTTACTCCAAGTTAGCAGTTAATTTCCGAGGAAATTAAAAAGCAACAATTATAATCAGTGGCTAGTATTTTTGCCATTTAGCTTTAACAATTTCCTGCTGCCTCCATACTTAAATCTGTTTCAGCCGGTGGTAGACAATGTAAGACAGTCAGCGTAATTTATAAATCGCAACTGTTTGTATCACACTGTCATGCATGCGCCAGCAGTAACTAATGAAATTTTGCGATAGGTATTTCTTGGATGCTTTCAGAGGGAAAGATTAGTCAATGTTTTTTGTCGTCTTCCTATGATGGCCAAAGACATTATTTGAATTAAATGTAATTTCTCCACAGACCCATCTTTAAGATGTTTCGATCACATATTTCGTCATATTTGCAGAATCGTCCAGATGCTCGTTTGTGAATATGTTTGAATAGTTTGTTCTTATTTCGGACTATGTTCCCGGATGTTACGTCATACAATCTCCTTCTGTTCCAAAAGCACTATTAAGTTGTCAGTTTTACTTTTCATACATATCTGATCGTTTCATCTGTCGGAGTTGAGTACGGGAATCGACAACCCTCTACTGTTCGTCATTTCAGCGAAATAACCGTCTCCTATGTTGGAAGAGGGTTCTGGCACGATTGCGTTTGTGACTAGTAGGGTGGTTGCTCCGGAAGTGGAGGATGGGTTTAGTATTAGCTGCCTTACGGTAAACCGTCGTCTTTACATTCCCGTCTGTCAGTTTTGTAACTTGTGCGCCGAGGGAGGACAACTGATTGTTGACTTCTTCCTCCATAGCAAGCTATATGTATGGAAAAATTAAGTCCAACAATGCCTTGAAAGTCTATACATCTTTCCATTTGACGATGACGAACGCGTCGTCGACGTATATGGTCCACAGCTTATGGAGTACGAGCTGAAGACCAGTTGCTCGAGTCTCTGCAAAACTGCTTCAGTGATTAGTCTAGACAGAGGCGAGCCCTTCTTTTGCTCGTAGATCTCAAGCGGCTGCAGCGGCAAAGTGACCGGACGCATGAGGCTGACAGAAGGGCTGCATGGCAAAGCCGCAACGATGATGATCACAGGAGCGTGCTGCCACGAACACTCAATCAGCTAATTTACTTTCTGCGGTCTGTAGGCAATATAATCATATGTGATTTATCCACTGTTGAAGGAGCATAATGGTCTGAATGCAAGCTGGGATGCTTCTTTTTCGGCTTGCCATAAAGGCACACCCATCTGACTGAAAATAGAGTCAATCCCAGTCAAAAACACAAATTGGAAACGCAACTGTCATCGCGTTAAACTCATTGACCAGTCGGCACAGGGCCTAACTATCAGATCATCGTATTATGTGATTGCGGTATGATTGGCTGACGATGTAAATCACGCGACATATGGTTATTCCAGTGTTAAATGATTTTGTGAGAACTACCTATTGCTGAACGTCATGTAGCATAGGTTATATAACCCCATTGTCTTTAATACACAGAACTACCTACTATATTTGTTTTAGTAGACTCTGTTTAAGTTATAAATTCCTAGTAACACATCTTACCGTTTCCTGAATGGCAACTCGTCTCCATGTGGAGCGTTCTAGAACGTAGTTCAAAGTGAAAAGTCGAACCTGAATTCCGTCCCACGCTCGCGCTAGATCGGAAGTGTCGCATCTTAATGGCTTCGGTGGTTAAACTGGCTCTGATATTTTATGTATTCGGAGCATGGAGGTCAGACCGCGAAGGAGTAAACTATAACCAGACAGGTTGTGGGCGCACTTCTTATTAGTACGGAAATATAGACTTCGCCAACAACACCTTACGGTCATGCTGCAACCGCAGAACCACAAGTTATGGAAACAGAAGGTGGACATAAGATCCCAGAATTTAGTGCCTGAGATCATGAGACTCAGACGCTGCAATACCTACATGCTGACAGTGACTGTTCGACCGTCGTTTCCGACGATGTCTGCCGTGTGTTCCACTACAAGGTGAGGTAGAGACGGTGACTTGAGCGCGAATTAGTTTACAGGGATAGTTGACTTGCGCAGCATCTACGGCAATCTCTCCTCCCCCACCCCCCAACCTGTGCCCGGACGGAGTCAAGAAGACCGGAGGTGGGCGAGGAAGTAGATGGCTGGTAAGGCGTAAACTCGCGCCTGGGTGTGCCACCAGACCACCTAGTTCACAGGGGGACTTTATTCAAGACAAAACAGAGACGGTTCCGAGCCCAAATGGCGCGGCGAACGCCCGCACCTGGGCCTACCAGCACGCTCCAGTGTTGGCAATTGTTATGAGTACGCATTACTGATAACGCCTGCCGAACCCAGATATAACCCTTGTGGTGGTCTGTAGTGGCCCTACTCCCGGCGCCAGACGTGCCATCGTCCAGGCTGTCAACCCTCTCCAACCTTGAAGAAGGAGAAAAGAGCTTTATTAGCCTGACGTTTCGGATTCCTACTCGAATCCATCATCAGAGACAAAAAAAGCAGAAACGGGTGGTTGTTGCACAAGGGGCTGCGGTATTTATAAGATGCAGTAGCCATGCTACCGCATACCTATGGACATTCACGGCTCCCCCCTTCATCCGGGATCGTCGCACTTGGTGTGATCATTGCTTGATGGCCGACATTCGAGTCGATAATTGCTGCAATTTCATCACGTGCGTTGGATGTTGGCGTGATGATTGCCCGACCATCTGACGCACCGACCCCGGTGTTGGGAAAAGTGTTCACCTCTGCGCTCCCCGCATGGCTTGTTATTCCGCCTAGGCGAAGTTCCAGTACGGAGTATGGAATGGGAAGATCTTTGCACTTGTTGATGGACTGGGGGCCAGTAAACCATGAAACGGAGAACCGTCTTGGACACGCCCAAGTCCTTCAGCTCCTGAAGCTCTGTCTCAGGACGTACTTCACGTTCGACGGGCCAATCTACGAACAGGTGAAGGGCACACCAATGGGTTCGCCGATTTCGGGATTCATCGCCGAGGCGGTCCTGCAACGGTTAGAGTCGCTGGTATTCCAACACCACAGACCGAAATTCTGGGCCCGGTATGTGGATGACACCTTCGTCGTCATCGAACGGGATCAGGTGTTGACATTCCAAGAACATCTCAACGCCGTCTTCCCGGACATTCAATTTACGATGGAGGAGGGAGAGAAGAACCAGCTGGCCTTCCTTGATGTCCTCGTATGCCACAAAGATCGTGGTGAACTAAAAGCCGAAGTGTTCAGGAAAGCGGTAAATACGATGCAAGTACTGAACTTCAACAGTAACCACCCAATCAGCCACAAACGCAGTTGTGTAAGGACGCTCTATCGGCGTGTCGAAACGCACTGTAGTGAGCCGGAAGACAAAATTGCCGAACTACAATACCTCCGACGGGTATTCAAAGCCAATGGCTACCCGCGCAACTTCGTCGACCGGTGCATACGCAAAAGGGACGAAAGGCCTAACCGCACGGACACCAAATCTTGGCGGGCACTACCGTATGTCAAGGACGTTTCGGAAGCTGTCGGCCGCCTTCTCGCACCACTTGGGGTTGGAGTGGCACACAGACCGGAGGCAACCATCAGGCATCTGGTCATGAAACGGAAAGATCCACTGCCACGGCTAGAAACGTCTGAAGTTGTTTATCGGATCTGGTGCAGTTGCGGACAAAACAATTACGTCGGAGAAACCGGAAGACAGCTCCGAACGAGAATGGCCGAACACGCGGCAGCGGTGCGCAGAAGTGACGCCAGCTCTCAAGTTGCGGCTCATTCGACGAGATCCGGCGGCCACACATTCAACTTCGATGAGGCCGAAATTCTCGCAAGAGGTGACAACCGCGTGAGTCGGGAGCTACTGGAATCATGGTTTACTGGTCCCTAGTCCATCAACAAGTGCAACGATCTTCCCATTCCATACTCCGTACTGGAACTTCGCCTAGGCGGAATAACAAGCCATGCGGGGAGCGCAGAGGTGAACACTTTTCCCAACACCGGGGTCGGTGCGTCAGATGGTCGGGCAATCATCACGCCAACATCCAACGCACGTGATGAAATTGCAGCAATTATCGACTCGAATGTCGGCCATCAAGCAATGATCACACCAAGTGCGACGATCCCGGATGAAGGGGGGAGCCGTGAATGTCCATAGGTATGCGGTAGCATGGCTACTGCATCTTATAAATACCGCAGCCCCTTGTGCAACAACCACCCGTTTCTGCTTTTTTTGTCTCTGATGATGGATTCGAGTAGGAATCCGAAACGTCAGGCTAATAAAGCTCTTGTCCCGGCGATCGTGTCTGCTTCTTCAAGACTTCTTCCTGGGACTCCTCTCCAACCCTTTATCCAGTTATTCCATACAGAATACATTTTCTTCCCAACTGGCGTCCATCTTATCTTTCCATTCAGGACCGGACCTGAGGGTCCTGGTAGCCTGGGTCTATCTCGCGGCCTCGGCCTCTACGATTGGTCCAGAGATCTATCGCACGACTCGTTTTAGGGATTTGAACTTAAGGCTGACCTTAGGTATACATAGATATACAAGATCATTGATTAATTAGTACGCAATGGTCGGCGTAGGTTGTAAGTTGGAACACGATTGCACGGTGAGTGTAATCGGATCTCCGTTCTGAATAACCTGCTGGTAGATGCGTCCGCAAGGCAAACTACCCATCCTTCGTCCCCCCTCCCTGAAGAAAACAGTAGGAGCCAATTAAATCCAGACTGCGCGGCGTGTGTGCACGCGTGCGTGTATTCGCAGATGGTTAACAGCTGTGCGATCTGCAGGTGGCCGGCATCCGATCAGTCGTGGCGGTTGACCAGGTGTGTTTTGTCCCACTGTCGAGCGCCCATTGGCACTGGCTGCGGCAGAAGCTGCGGCTCTTCTGAAGCAACGCAGCACGATAACCCGTAAACAGAGATACTGTACTGAACCTGTTTTGTTTGGTGAAAAACTTGGGAGTTGCGTGGGGGCCAGATTGTGTGTGGCCTTTGTGGTCTGCCAGTCACTGCGCCCCATCCGCCACCGATCTACCTGACTGTGTCCTGGCATCGGGTACAGGTGGGATAGAAGGAGGTAGTGCGGTAGATGCTGCGCAAGTCTACTCTCATTATAAACTAGTTCACGCGCAAATCACCATCCTGCGCCCACCATGCGCTCCCCTTGTGGCTAATTACCCTCTGCCCATGCATTTCGGGGGAATGATGTGATTGATTGGCCACAAGTGTGTTGACGCGCACACGTTGGAGCTATCGGACATACAGTCGTCGGAGCTCCGAACGCGAATGGTGAGCACGCTGCAGCGGTGCGGATAAATGACGCCAGCTCTCAAGTTGCGGCTCATTCGACGAGATCCGGTCACACATTCAAGTTCGACGAGGCCAAAATTCTCGCAAGAGGTGACAACCGCGTGTGCCGGGAGCTGCTTGAGTGATGATTTACTGGTTCGCAGTCCATTAACAAGTACAAAGATCTTCCCCTTCCGTACTCGGTGCTGAGACTTCGCCTAGGCGGAGCAATTAGCAACGCAGGGAGCGCACAGGTGAGCACTTTTCCCAACACCAGGGTCGGTGGATCAGATGGTCGAGCAGTCATCACACCAACAACCAACACACGTGATGAGATTGCAGCAATTAACGACGCGAATGTCGGCCATCACACCACGTGCAACGATCCCCGATGAAAGGGGGGGGGGGAGGCGTGAATATTCGTAGGTATGCAGTAGCATGGCGACTGCGTCCTATAAGTACTGCAGCCCCTTGTGCATGAACCACCCGTACCGACTTTTGTCTCTGATGATGGGTTCGAGCAGGAATCCGAAACGTCAAGCGAATAAAGCTCTTGTTCCAGCAACCGTGTCTCCTTCATCACGACTGCTTTCTGGGACTCGTCTCTTCGCTTCTGTTGGCAAGTGCCTTCTGCTATCCTCTCCCTAAGGCAGTAAACAGATTTTCTTACAGAAAGAGCTTGAAGTCCGCCAAAGCATCGGCAAGTTCTACTCTTCACGTTGGAGCCTCCACAGCAAGCCAGATTGAAAACATGGAAAGCCGTCGCGCTTATCTCCCCTCCCTGCGCATTTAAGTCTAGCCTACCAATTACTGTTAAGCAAGAGAACGTCCGCGTTTCACCTCATTTACAGTCAAAGCAAGTAACAAGAAATTCCCAGCACTCGGGTTCTACTGCTGACGAAAGTGCTCAGCACTGTTGAAATGGTGAAGCTGTTGGAGTGGTCGTGCAACGATGTTGCGGGGTCTCATAGATCAAAAGGACAGAAACATAGTCGCGAAAGCTAGTAGAAGGCTCCGGTAATAGGTCAATGCATTAACCAAGAGACCGGGGTTTCGGGAAGTTTGACCAACAACGTTCCACGCATGCCTCATCATTCGTAGAAAAGTCTACGCTCTGCCTGGAACCAGGCCCAACATCTCCAACTTGGGGGTTGCGGATGCTTGATTTGCATAACTGACGCTGCCATCTTCATCCTGCGTTGGCCGAACTTTGTCTTTCAACCTCGGCTTGCTTCCCGGGGCCGCACACCCTTACCCAACCCTGACTTCGCTACTCGATTCCTCACCACGGGCAAACATATCGATCTGCCGTCTTTTCTCCTGACTCCTTGCCATTGTTGACTTCCTCGCAGATTCCTATCCTTTGATCAGCTAACGACTGCACATTAGGGCCACCAAGGCATCTTCCATTGCTCCTTCGGTCCCATCATCTTGCATCTGTTCGTTTCACTGCAGCATAGTTGTGCTGCGATTGGGATTTCGGCGTTAGTTTGACTAACTATGAACCTTCCCACTGCAAATGGTTCGTATGCCAGCGATTGGCGTCCGCATATAGAGCACTGAATAGCGTCAAGAGTTATGCATATATTCAAGGCTTTGCCGGTTCCTCCACCTCCTCAATGAGGAAAGGTTGGGCAGTAGCGAGATGTCCATAATAAGGGTCTGAGTGGGCGAAACTGACAGGACCGTCCCTGTCGTTCGAGAGTACACAACCGGTCTGTAACAAGCGTGAGCGGGGAGTCAGGCACTACAGCACATCGAGGCGACTCCTTTTGATCGTCAGATTTGCGTCTTCGACGCGTGCATGCACCTACGTACCACCAGCAGTCTGGTCTTTGACTAATCACAGCTATCCAAACTGGCCAACCCGTTTCAGGACTGACGTAACCATGCCTTCGCTCAAGGCGCTCTGACGCCCCAGTGGTACCCGGACGCCTGCTGCGGCGACGAGGGATGTGAGCCTCCAGTCCTTGTGCCTCTCTCTATTCTCCATCCATCATGTACAGCGTACACTAGTTTCTCAGCCGGCTTTCAGGTTCATTTTCTATTCGAAATCGGGCTTGAAGGTCACAGTGTGGTAGGGTCTGTCCATGGCTGCGGCTGCCGCAACGGGTCCGCGGGTATAAAAGAAGCTCGATGATCATGACGGCCTTCGGAGCGGCCTCACCTGAACAAAGGCATTCCAGGTCCAAAGGGTAAAATCGTCATTGCACTTCTTTTATAACGACGGCAAAAGACTGCAAGACAAGGTTGTCTGGAAAGTGAACACGGCGTCCACTGCGTGCGCTGAGCCGCAAGTCTAACTAAGAAAGTGTCGGATGATGTAGTGTGATCTGGAGAACTTGTGATTTGTGCCCATCTTGACAAGAGATCATAGGAAAGGGAAAGTGATCAGGGATAAAAAATCACGGGATTGGGTCGGAGCGCCCAGGACCTGGATGGACATACTTTCGCTTGGATGGTTTGGTTAGGGCCAGCTTGAGGTGTAAGACACAGGTCGAAGGGTCAATCTTTCGATAACCAGTGTAGGAAGTTTCCACATGTAAACCCCTAGTTACTTGAAATGTCATGTCACGTTACACCATCGGCGGGTAATGAGATATAATGCAAACGAAAAAAACAGGTTTCAGAGAGCAGTAGCGAAGGGGGAGTCGGGCTAGCTCGAACAAATGTTATATTCGCTCAACGGCTCGAATTCCCATGTACCTATCACATCATTCCGTTTGATGAATGTGGTGACTGCATGTTCGCACGCACCCGAGTCGTTGCTGGCCGCAATTTCATCACCAGTGTTGACTACTGAAATGATAACTACTCGGTCAGTTGAATCACTGATATTGTTTCTCGGAGCGCTGCTTGTCCGCGATCTCGCCAGCGTACAGTAGGTGGGCTAACTCATGAAATGTCATCCGAAATTCCGAAATGCGTCTTCGTTTCGAAAAGATTAATTAAGTAGGGTTGTAAAATCAATCATCGGGCAGCATAATTCCATAATAATTCAGTTACCGCAGGATGCCCGCTTTTAAAAAAAATTTTTGGCTGCATTTAGGAATAACACTCTGTACAATGACTACTTAAGTAGCATGCATTTTTCTCATTAATTTTCGATACCCTTAGAAAGTCAACTATAGTTCATGGAAAACATGCATAAAATCTCCATTCTTCTACCCAATGGGTAGGAAATTACCTCTCCCTTCAATTTTATACTCGAAGAAAGGGTTTACTTTAATTTTGAAAAAATTCGAGTTCCCGAATACTTTTGAACTCCACCTGCCGTTACACTTGCATTTAGGGCTTCCAAACTATAAGCCGTATATTTTCCGCGTACGGAAAACCATAAATTGCTCTACGGTACTCAGAGGAGATCATATTGGGGTTCATAATATTTAGCAGTGGATTTGTGCCATATTGTTAACTTTGCAAGTAACATTAGTAAATGCAGAGACATGACGTTTTACGAACGGCCATTTCACGGTATTAAAAAATTTCACAATTAGGAACTTTTATAAAACCAAATTAAACTCTTTTCCGAGTATAAAATTTAAAGGAGAGGTAATTTACTACTGAGTAAACAGGAGAATGAATATTTTTATACATGTTTTCCATGAAATATAATTGACTTTTTAAGGACATCGAAAATCAATGAGAAAATGAATGCTACTTAAGCAGTTATTTTTTACAGAGTAAAGTTACCGAATTCAGCCAAAAAGTAGGTTCCTTTGAAAGCCGTCATCCTGAGGTAACTGAATTATTATAGAATTATGCTGCACGATGATCAGTTTTACAACCCTACTTAATCAATTCTTTCGAAACGAAAACGCACTTCGGAATGTCGGTTGACATTTCATCAGTAAGCCCACCTACTGTAAATAACTACTCTGTCTAGCAAGGTCTTGGCGCCGAATATGGCGGGGGAAGTCAATGTAAGCCGGAGAACCCCGGCTCAAGCAACTGACGACTCAAGCGTCCGCCAACTTTCACAGGGACATTAATTTGCGGTCGGATCTCGCCCAGTCAACTGCAGCTTGTGGGTTGGCTTCATTCCACCCAATGTGGATGGCCGAACTGTGGTCAGATGAGCAGGGGACCTCTTCAGGGAGGTTCGCCGACGCAAAAGTCTGCAAAGCTTTTTGGTTAAGGATACGAAAGTGAGACGGTTGACTCAAATGCTCTCTTGTACGGTACGCAAAAATCGGATGTGAAATCTCTAAACAAACTGTAGAAGTGTTGCGCCAGAAAATCCGGAGCAGGGTTTTATGATGTACGGAGTTGCTACACGGCGACAGGCCGAAATCCGAACTGCACTCCTAATTTCCACCAACGAAAAGTCAAAATTTGAGATACGCGCAGTAGTTTAAAGTCGACCTCATCGGGATCAGCTGTCGAAAACGACATGGTTTTCACATGCATTACTTGTTGGTACAACAAATCACCTGACGCTGTATATTTTCCGCGTACGGAAAACTTAATTTCTCTATGGTTTTCAGAGGAGATCATATGGGGTTCATAAAATTTAGCAGTGAATTTGAGCCATATTGTTAAATTTGCAAGCAACATTAGTAAATGCAGAGACATGACGTTTTATGAACGGCCGTTTCACGGTAGTAAAAAACTTTCACCATTAGAAATTTTTTAAAACCAAAGTATACCCTTCCTTCGAGTATAAAATTGAAAGAAGATGTAATTTCCTACTGAATGAGTAGAATAATGAATAGTTTCATGCATGCCTTCCATGAAATATAATTGACTTTTAAAGGGCAGCAAAAATTAATGATAAAAATGCTTGTTATTTAAGTGGTCATTTTTACAGAGTGTAGTTCCTTAATGCAGCCAAAAAGAAGTTCGGTCGGAAACCGACATCTTGAGGCCACTGAATTATTATAGAATTATGCTGTATGATGCTTGATTTTATAACCCTACTTAAGTACTCTTTTTGAAACGAAAACGCATTTCGGAATTTCGGATGATATTCCATGAGTTTGGTCACCTACTGTAAATAACTACCCTGTCCAGCAAGGTCTTGGCGCCGAATATAGGGGAGGAAGTCAATGTAAGTCGGAGAACCATGGCTTAAGCAACTGGCGACTCAAGCGCCTTGTGGGTAAGCTTCATTCCACCCAGTGTGGATGACCGAACTGTGACCAGCTGAGCAGCTGTCCAGTTAATCTCCGACGCAAAAGTCTGCAAAACTTTTTGGTTAAGGGCACGAAAGTGAGACGGGCTGACTCAAATGCTCTCCCTTGCGGTACGCACAAATCGGATGTGAAATTTCTAAAAAAAAATGTAGAAATGTTGTGTCAGAAAATCCGGAGTAGGGCTTTGCGGTGTACTAAGTTGCTACACGACGACAGGCCGAAATCCGAACTGCACTCCTATTTTCCACCAACGGAAAGTCAAAATTTGAGATACGGGCAGCAGTTTAAAGTCGACCTCATCGGGGATCAGCTGTCGACAACGGCATGGTTTTCACATATATTTCCTGTTGGTACAACAAATCACTTGACGCGAATGAAGGAAACAAGCTACTGGAAACGATAAGGAGACAGAAAAAGCCAAAATCCGACAGGAAAAGGCAATGATAGTCGCGTTTTGCGACCGCTGGAAGAAACGGTTTGGTTGTCTCCCTCGTTTCCAAATTAAAAGAGGCAGATGGCCTAGAATGGTAATAGGTTTATTGAACCTACCTATCCTCAAGTATCACACCAAGCATATCAGTCCTCGTCTGTTGCCCAAGCCGAATGTCAGCATGAGATGTGGCAGGAGTACTTCGAAGTAACAGGCCGTTAATTGCTCCTTTTCTTTGGAAAATCTGTCAAACATTCCAAGGGAATGCTTTCTTCATTACGCATAGAAGCAACTTATTTCATGGCCGAGCAAGTATAAGTTGACATGGAAGTGCGTATTCACGGGTACAAAAGAGAGAAGGATCTGAGGAAAATGAGTTGCTCACTGGATCGGGGGACTTTTCTGGCCGACGTTTCGAAGAGCTGGGGCTGCTCTCCATTGTCAAAGCGTCAAGTGAAAAAATCGATCAGCATTTTTGAATAAACTGCCGGATAAGCAGCCTCCCGAACTGAATCGATTAGCAGACTGACTTTCCGAACAGTGGGCTTTGTTGTAAATTTCCGAATCCTGTACCGCACAAAGAGATAGAACGCAGTTTTTCGGGGTGTTCTGATCGATTTTTTTATCTATCTCCGTTCCATTAACCATTTCCACCCGATTTATCCATTGGCGGCGGCACAAACTTACTTGTTCGTTCGGTTGACATGTGCGAGGAAGGTGGCTGATCCCGAGGAGTAACTCAGATTGCCCCTCGGTTGAACTCGTTGCCAGTCCGTCATTGGCCGAACTCGGAAACCGTAGGGGTCGTAATAACTTAGTACACCTAATCGTAGAGACTACAACGGAAGTCAAGGATGATGCATTCAAAAACCCTTAGAATAAATAAGACAAAAATTGTTTCATGAGGAGAAACCCGTCACTCGCACTTCGGTCGGCAAGGGTCGACTAGGCTTTCATGGTCCCAGGTGTTAGCGCAATGCGGACATTGAAAGAAAAGTATGCCGAAGGGGGATTCTGAAATCATAAGTGGGGAAAGTAGCCGAAACTGAGACAGAAAAGGTAACCTGGTGTATGACAAATCTGTCGCCAGATTGAACGAAGCCGTGGAACTCGCTTCCAAGCGAGATGGTGACGGCTGACACAGTTTGTGTGTTTAAAAGAAAACTTGCTCGTCTAGTTTTCGACAGAAATCGGCTTGTACAGCATGACTATGCACAGCCAGTTTTGTAAAATCTGTCAAATACAATCTTCCGCACTAATTTACAGTGACCCCATGCACTACCTTATGATTACGATTGAACTGTGACCCAATCACATTTTAAATGCATGCAAGTTTATTTTATTTTTGAGTATGAATCTGCGAAAGCACTGTACATAAGTAGGGTCATCAAGGGCTCTGCCTGTAACCCTTCAATATACATATACATACAATAAAACCCCCACAAAAGACCTGGCTGACAGAATGCGCAGGGCAGCAATACCCCAAACCAAACGGTAAACCTAAACGTAACCTCAAAGCTAAACCTAATCCGTAACGTAATTGTAAACCTAATGCTAACCCTAAAACTACCATAATCCCTAGACTTAACGCTAACCCTAACTTTCACCGTAACCCTTATTCAAACCAAAACCCTAGCTCTTATCTTAACCATAACCCTAAACCTGACCTTAACCTTAACCGTAACCTTATCCTAACCCTAACCCTGACGCTAACCATAACACTTAATGTAAACGTAAACCGCAATCCAAACACTAACTCTAGTCGGAACCCTTAAACTTAGAGCAAACCCTACCCTAATCTCAGTTCTCAGACTGACACTTACCCAAACTCAAAAACTAATCCTACCTCTAAATCGAAACACCAGGTTGTTCTTTTTCGTTTTAGCTTTGGCTACTTTCCCACTAACGGTTTCAGCATGTTCTTTCGCCTTACTGTACATACAATGCTCATATTGCGTTTACACTTGAGACCAGGACAGCGTAACTGACCCCTACCCCTCGGTCTTCCTATCACACTTATGACGTAACATCAGCGAGTATGAAGTCTGTGCATTTATAAATCCAGCCTTGAGTCTGTAAGCTCGTCCGGATCAGCAAGGCGAGGAAGGCAAGTTCGTATGTCACAAATCAGTTAGACAGAATTTCAATTACAAGCTTTATTGCCACAGTCAACGCACAAGCATGAGGAAATCGCTGTGTTTGGAGTACGCGAGAGTCAGACTAGCGCGCGAGCCTTTTTGGCCAATCAGCGAAGGGCAAGTTATCGATCGGCGCCGACGCCAAAGCAACTCCCGAGACAACTGAGTCACCAGAGGGACAATGCGCTCTCACGGCCGGCGGGCAGGAAGAGAGGCGGCGCACTTGACAAAACGCTGACACCTGTGAGACAGGCGAAACGGGATGATGGATGCCTCACAGGAGGTTCACTTTCGAAACGACCACCCACACTGTCGTAATTTCGCCAGAGTCCTCTTCACCCGTAACGTACGCGGGGGATATGCCGTGGTATTCCCCATGCTAAAGTTTTGAGCGCCCTATCGGGAATCAGAATTTCTGACCGCACAATCCTAGTGCAAACAGCAGATAGTTTTCAGTCGCCTGCAGCGAGGCACTACAACGACCTCCATTGCTGCGTTAAACCTAAACACGGGTCACCCATTTGAGTGACAAATTTTAAATGCAGGACACTGTACACAATTTTATCCGGGGTTTTCTTGACACGAAATGAACACTGGTGCACTATCCTGGTCAGTGAGCGTTGTGGACCAGGGGGTGTGACGGTGCGCCTAGGTTCAGGTTTTCGCCGTTCCAGCAACCCGCGCCTTGCCCCAACTTAGACTTCCTGACTCCGTTTTGATACCGGATCCAGGTGCTGTGCAAATCTACCATCACTATAAACTAATTCACGCGCAAGTCATCGTCCATGATATC
>CACRXP010000965.1:154530-211064 GCA_902702965.1 Spirometra erinaceieuropaei
CAGCGTTTCGCTTTTCAGTCGAAAAGGTACGATGCTGTACGAATTGACATTGCACGGTCTTAAACAATTCTCATAATCAGAAACGTTTGAAAACCTTATTATACCCCTTCCGAGCATAGCATCTGAAGATGACATAATTTGCTACCTAATGAGTAAAAGAAGGCGTATTTTTATGCACATTTTCTATAAAACCTATCCGAAGGCATAAGGCCGTCGAAAATCAACCTGAGAAATGCATGTTACTTAAGTAGCCACTTTTCACCGAGTGTGGTACTTACAGGAAATCGAAAGGAGGTGCACTCAAAAGCTAACACCCTGGCGAGTCCAAAATATCATGGGGTTGCGACACGTGGTAATCAGTATTATAGCCCCACCTAAGTAATACCTCCCAGTAGTCAACGCATTTCAGAATTTTAGCTACTATTTCACGAGATCGGTCACTGACTGCAGTTAGGCCGTAATATCCGTAAGCATGGAACGCGTAGGTTGATGTTTATCTCCGCACTTGATGTGCTGGCTTTCCAGAGGAGCCTTCGCGACCTATGAAAACACGTCCACCAGTGGAAGACAATTTACGACGGAACCGGCATTTCTCGTAGAGTCAATGGTTTTTCATGGTTTTGAATGCCAAAAAGCTGCCTTCTTCCAGACATTAGTGGAACAAACAGCCTTTTTAATTTTGTTGCATTTTTTCAGTCGAAAAAATCTCGACACTCTCCGTACGGTATGGAATGTGAGTTTTATTCTTGCATATTACTCTGGCTTGACGGCTGGACTGTCGCGCTGACGCTATCCATCGTGCTCTCCATAGGAGGTTGAGAACACGCGCGGTGACTTGGGCTTGAAGTGGTTTATAGTGCGCGTAGACTTGCGCTGTATTTAGCTCACTCCCTCCTCCCCTACCTAGGCCCGGAGGAGAGAGAAGGCGAAGGCGGTCAATAAGGGGCTCCTTCGAAAGTCAGCATCATAGCGTGACTGGAATATCTTGATATTATGCCATAGAATAATAAGTATTACAATCCTACTAAAGTATTCCTTTGAAATTTAAAACGCCCCGGAATTACAGTCAACATTTCATTAGATAGCATATCCACTGTATGTTCAGCAAATTCAGTAGAGACAGAACCGCCAGTTTTAGCTTACTTTCCTATGTCGGTGGAAAATAGCTGAAACGGACTCCAATGGGTTATTGAGTTAGACGCTCTCTCAGTTTAGTCTTGGGATCACGCCCTATGCGCTACCAGGATAGTCGACCAGGACGGAAACAAAACAGATCGAGAATCGACTGAAGCCTAGGCCACGAATGAGAAGTCAGTCACTCGATTTATCGATCTGACGCCGATGTATAAGGACCTGCGCAATTACCTCCAGTCTTGTGCCATCGACCGACGATTGTCAGAATGCCCTCTAATAGTTGCTCATTTTGTTGCCGTTACCCTCTGACGACAGACTTCTGCATGAGTTCGAAGGCTCAGACGAATATGTAATCGGAGACATTTGAACCCCTCGAGAATGACCTTCGGCGATGTGAGCTCTTTCGAGGACAAGGTGCTAAACCCTCTTTCTTCTTAAATCGCCAGGCTAGAGTCCTCACAGGCAAGCCTTCAACGACATGCAAACAACGGTAGAGGCGTCTAATTAAACGTAAAAAGTCCTTGGTTGCAGTTTAGGCTACTGACTTACTATGCAAATAAGTCAAAAACGGTAATCACAACTTTGGCTTCGTTTTAGGGTAAAGAGCTCCGGCATGGAATTTTGTCAGTTCAGATACTGCGAGTGAGACCCACGGTTCTGAAACGTAAGAAACTTCTTGAATAAACTGAAGTAAAGCAGTCTTCGACTGGTGGGATTTACGCCTTAGAAAGTATACCTCTATTGACCAAAAGAGGCTCATATTTCTACCACGTTGAAAAAACTAAATTCAGTTTTTACCACGTGCATTGAAGATACTGCTCATGAACAGAAGATATTTGTTATCTCATGAAACGTTGGCTGAAATTTGGAAGCGTGATTTCATTTCAAAAGGCTAACTTAGGTAAGGTTGGCATATTAATCCTCATGTCGCATAATGTTAAGATATTCAAATGCCATCATGTTGTCGGTTTACGAAAGACTTCCCTATCGACCGCTTGCATAAGAAACACTCCGCAAAAATGGCTACTTAAGTAGCGTGGATTATTTCCATTAGTTTTTAATATCTTTATAAATCGAAATATATTTTACGGAAACCAGACACAGAAATATCCTCTCTTTTACCCATTTGGTGGACAATTACGTATTCTACAAATTTAGTGCTCGAAGGAAGAGTATATCTCGATTATAAAAACTCTCTCAATTCCTAAATAATTTTGGACCCGACCTGGTGTTACACTTTCATTCTGGACATCCCAACTAAAAACCGCATATTTCCCGCGTAAGGAAAATTACGCATTTCTATACACCATTAAGAGGACAAATAAGGCTAATAAAATCTCGCAGCGGACTTGGACCACGCTGTCCACTTTATAAACATCATTAATAAATGTAGTGATGCGATGTTGCTTTACTGGACATTACACGCTCATGAAAAGTCTCATAGTTGGTTACTTATTTTAAAACCGAAGCATCCGCTTTTCTTAAGTACAAAATTTGAAGAAAATATAGTTTGATATCAAATAAACTATCAAAGAAGTATTTTTTGCATGTTTTCTTTAAAATATATTTGAATTTATGAAGACTTTGGAAATGAATGGAAAGAGTTCATTCTACTAAAGTAGCCGTATTTCGCGAGGCGGCACATAAGAAGCCTCTTTACAAGCCGTCATTCTGATTTAACGGGAATATCCTGGCATTATGAAGCATGATAATGAACGGGAAAATCCTACTTAGGTAAACCTTTTGAATTGAAAAGACATTCCCGAATATAGTTTAGTCTTTTTACGAGACATCACATCTACGATACATGTTTACTTGTAAATACGTCTTCTGTTATTTTCTGTAGTAACATTTATGACTATAATGAGGACGGTGATGCCTAGTTTGCAAGATCCCTTGGGTTTTACTCAGAGCTAGTAAGCCAACGCGCTTCCGACCTCCTCTCTTGGTGCTTAATTTGGTCAATCAAGATGGCCCAGCCAGGTAAGATGGATGCAACATTGTTTCCCAGTCAAATTCCTCTAGCAGATGCTTGCAGACTTGTGACGGATTGTGGCATGCGCCCCCGCCCACCCTCCCTCCGTAATCGTCAGAGCGGCCGCCCACCCGCTTAGTTTTTGGGTCTGCGAACCCGCCTGTCAGTCACGGCTCGTGGACATGCCACAGTCCTCGGTTCAGTTCTTCTGCACAGTAAGGACTCGAGATTAGAGGGGAACTGCTTTAATGTACACCAATGATGAACACACTTTACTAAAAAGTATTGCGTTGCGCGTACAAAAGCGAAAAGTGGGCAAAAGATTAAGAGAGAGAGAGAGAAATGCGCTTTATTTTGAAATCATATGTTCAAAATTTTCAGCAAAAAGTTGGCTCCATTCACTATGGGCAGTAAATAAGTTAATAGATTATTCAAGAGTCAAAGTTTAACACAAAGAAACGATTAGTATGGGGATAGTTCAAGTCTTAGCTTCTGTATTTCTGTCTCTTTGCACGTAAGATAGCGCGCTAGGAATGGCAATACAGAAGCTCGATAAGCCGAGGTGCAACAGGCTATAAGACGGAAGTTGCGGCGCATCGGGCGGGAAGACTTGGCAGACATAAGATCGGAATGTAGGGGATGGGCAACGTCATCTAGAATTCGACCAGCGAATTGATTGACCGCATTGAAGTGTCGTTGTAAGATAGTGTCAACTAAAAAAATATAAGAAACACCAGCAGCAGAAGAGAGCACGCGGAGGATTCGTTTCAAAATTAAAAGATCCTTTTTTAACAAAGCAGGAAAAATGACAGGAGAACAGTATAGGATAAGAGGAAGAATGCAGGCATCAATGAATTGCCAGACTAAGGGTTGAGATGTGTGGTAGGAACGTAAACGACGAATGTAGTAAAGAGGTTTACGAACTTTAATAAATAGGGACTCAATATGGAGGGAAAAAGAAAGATTTGAGGACAAAGTAACGCCGAGATACCTGAAAGAGGATACTTCGTTAGGAAGAATGTCAGAGGAATCAGGGTTAGGAGAGGGCGCGGTCGAAAAATACACTGAACGGATTTTTGGTTGTTAATTAGGAGATCATTTTCCTCCGACCACGCTAGGACATGGTTTAGGCCATCCTTTAGAGACCGGAGGTGTGTCTGACTTTTGAGAGGGTGTCCAACAACCACATCGTCCGCATACTTGACCAGAAGACAGTCATTAGGGGACCTGAGATCATCAGTGTGGAGGGAGAAAAGGTGAGGGGATAGAATGGAACCTTGAAGAACACCGCAGTTATTGGGAAGGGTCGAAGATTTCCGCTTGCCAGATTGGACAAATTGGGTGCGGAAGGTAAAATAATCGCTCAGCCAAGAGACGACCCAGCCTGGAAAGCCACATGCGGAGGTTTTGGAAAGGAGAAGAGGGCGCGGGACGGTATTGAAGGCGGTCCTTTTTGGACAGATGTGATTATGTAGCCACACCTGAGGTAAACAGACACCAGCCGCCTGAAATACGGGACCGGTGGCAATAGGGCGTTTTTTCAGGTGGGGCCGGGAGAACGCACAGGCGACGAGATCAAGAAATTGTATGCAAAATAAAAGCTATTGGGATGCGCGGTTGTACTTTGTGTGGTTGGAAAATGGTTGCCCTAACCCCTAATCCTAACTCCAACTTCCAACCCTAACACCCAACCCTAATCCCTAGGCCTTAACCGCAGCCCTAACCCACCACTATTGTGTCAATCAGGTGGGGCTACATAGCCACATCTTACCTCTTTGTTTTACTGACGACCGTTAAGGAACCATATGCGACGACTACAGCGTTCGAATAAATAGTATGTGCAAGTACTTGCCTTTCTAGCAAATTTCAGGAACTATTTAATGCGCACTGCGTTTTTTAAAAAGCATTTTTACGATGGTATTCTCCATCTTCGGTATGGCTAAAGGAGCGGCATTTTCACCTGATGTCTGCTATAATCTCGGCCCGGCTAATTAAGTGCCAGTTTAGGGTAAAGGGATACCATACTTTATGTCCATTAGACCTGCATTAAAAGGAGACAGTCTTGAGATGCGTAGTCTAAATAGAGCTCGAGATCAGGTTGCCGCCGCAACGATTGTTGCCCAGGTCATTGTCTCCAACGGGGTTTCTGAAGGTCCTCAAAGACAACTCTAGAGCCGTCATTAGGACTTTATTGGCAAAGCAGCTGGACATTACTGCTATCTGTCCTCCTTCCTCAACGGCTGTGAGCGTTGGGCTAAGTGTCTAGATGGGATGAAAGTATGGCATCCATCAAGCAATGCTTCGCCCCCGACGAGACACTCTCACTTGCCAGGCCAGTAACGCGAGGACGTCTTAAACCGCCCATTGGTCAGTGCTTTAATGAATGTCTTAAGCGGATTTGCCAATGAAACTTCCTGGGTGTGTGAGCTGAGAAAGGACGACGCGCTTAGATTGTCTCAGTCCTCGTAGAGAATACCGTTCCGATCTAGATGTCAGTTTGGGCTTCCAAACGACGACTACATTTCGAACATCTTCTGAACCATTCTGCTGTTCTGTGTGCTAGGCATTTCAGGACTTCTCAAAGGCAAAGCTACCAAGGCAGTTGATAGAGGTATGGCTTTAGGCTAGGGTGATACCATACTAACAGCACAGATAGTAGTCAAAAGCCATACACGCGTGTTTCGCCGATGTTCTGCTGCTGAATGACACAGCTGTGAAGCGCCAACATTCCTCGTCTGCTTTATGGTAGATAATCCAATTCGGAAGCTGTTACTTTTTAACTACACACTACGCACATGGAGTAGTTAGCAGCTATTTCCTGAGGAAATTAAAAAGCAATAACTGACAGTTGTTTAGGCAGGTCTGAATCACAGAAGACGCTGAGGAAGCCTTAATGGAGGTTCACTATGCTTCTATTCAACTAAGACTGGACCCTGTAGTTATTAGCATTTTATTCCACTCGAGGTAATCACTTCTCCTCGAAAGTTGATTGATTGCTGACAAGTTTCGCCGTTTCATAATCTGGTAGATCTTTATTTCATATTTGTTTAAAAGCTTTATATTCGCACACAACCGATTGCTCGATTGGCTAGATTTATGCATTGAGCTATGACTGGGACTGACTTACGTGGCCCCCTAAACAGGAAATGGGTATGAGTATGTTTCACCCAAGTGAAAAAGGGAACCTGCGTAAAATTTTCAGAAAGGGCGAAATATTCCCCTGTTCTCACCCCAACAACAGCCCCAAAATAAAACTAAACCGTTGGCCTGATTTTGACCCTAGGCCTTAACTCTGCAGCTAACGCTGGCCCCTACCTTAGACAAAACTTGATCCTGGCTTACCTGACCGGTAACTTTGAATCTAGCCTTAAAGGCTTATCCTAAATCTTACCCTAACCAAGACCTTTAATCTAACCTTAATTTCGCTATAAATAGCCTCAAAGCCACTCTTTTTGCAAGCGATTCCTGTTTTCATGTCCTGTTTGGAGGGCCATATAAGTCAGTTCTATCAAGTGATGTTTGGCGGGAGTGTGATGCTTCCATTTTTACTCCCGCTACATTTATATGATTTTTTTGCGGAAAAAAAGTCGTACTTGCGCACGGCAATAGACGCACACACATAACGTAAGTGGGCTGACTCAGGAAATGTCAACCGGAATTCCGAAGTGCATTTTCGATTCGAAAAGATGTATTAAGTAGGATTGTAGAACTAGTCAGCCTGCAACACAATTTTTTAATATTCCAGTTACGTCAGGATGTCGGCTTTCGAACGAACTTCCTTCGGGCTGCATGCAAAAAATACACTCTGTAAAAAACGACTGCTTAGGTAGCATGAATTTTTTTCATTGATTTTCGATGCCCCTAAAAGTTTAATTATATTTAATGGAAAACATGAATAAAAATATTAATTCCTTCGCCCATTCGGCAAATAGTTACACCTTCTTCTAAGTTGATACTCGAAGAAGGAAAATTATTCGGTTTCAAAAAGTGTCTGATTATGCGACTTCTAAATACCGTGGAATGGCCGTTCATAAAACGTCATGTCTCTGCATTTACCAAAGTGGCTTGTAAAGTTAACAATATGAATTAACTCCACTGCCAAATTCTATGAACGCCATTTAGTCTGCCTTTATTAACAAAGAGAAGTGTTTGCTTTTCCGTACGCGGAAAATACACGGCCTGTAATTTGGAAACCCTGAATCTAAGTGTAACGGTAGAGAGGGCTCGAAATTATTCAGGAATTAAAAAAGTCTTGAAAACCGAATTATACCCTTCTTTTGAGTATACAATTGAGTGAAGGTGTCATTTCCTGTCTGGAAGGCCAAATAAAACAGTTCTATCAAATGATGTTTGCTGGGAGTGACATGCTTTTGTTTTTACTTCCGCTGCATTTATAGGATTTTTTTGCGAAAGCAAGTCGTACTAACGCACGGCAATAGGCGCACACACATATGCTTGTTTTGCTGCACAGAAGAGAGCGAGAGAAAGCACTAAGGAACGATACCACTTTGGACCGCGAGGTGGTCAAACAAAATGTTGCCGAGGTGTCTGTAACAACAACAACAACAACAACTGTTACCGGCCTATTTTTGATAGCTGTTAGCCAATCATATTCCTGACCAGTACCTGCGCCCCTACTTGTTTTAAAAAGTTTCTCTGCTGTAAGTGTTGAAAAACCAAACACTTATATTGGAAAGTGGGTATTGTCACCGCACTTTATAAATCCTATGTCTTCAGACGGAAGGAAATATTTAAAATATTTACAATTACATTTGTCTGCAACTCACCAACTATTGCGATGTATTTTGTCTAGAGCATCGTTTTTAATAACCACTTTTTCGCGAATGGTATCAAAAATTCAGACAGCGTGGGTTTTCCCAATTGGAGAGCATTTTCAGCAAAACGTATTCATTTTCGCACGTAAAATTTGCATAAGTTATAGTAGTGGGCACTCCGTCGAGCTTAAAACATTTTTCGAGTATTTGGTCGGGCACGAAAAACTCGGACACTGTGTTACCTGGAGGCGGCCTACATATACGGCGGGTGAAAATAAATCTCTGTAAACAGCTTGAATACATGGTTAGCCTAACTTTACCATGGTAGTCTCTTCTTCCATGATTTATAAATTCCCTATTCTTTTTGCTCGTTGAGGTTTTTTTACTTTTTTTTCCCATACTGTGATTTAGTTACTAATTTTATCGATTAGTCGGCATTACCCAAAACCATGACCTTGTTGTTTCTGCATTGATTTTCTGCACGAATTCAAACTATTGTATTCTCCCCACTTGTGATCAATGTTATTAAGCGACAGAACGCAACTGACGGACCGTCGCGGAATTTTTTGGTGCCAATAGACCCTGCCTTGAATGCTTGCTTTTCTTGATTACTCCTCCGCCTTCTCCTTACCAAAACATCCGCGTGCGGCTCTCTAGGCTGGGTCGTCTCCTGGCTTAGTGATTATTTTACTTCCCGCATTCAATTTGTCCAACATGGCAATCGGAAATCTACGGTCCTTCCCAGTGACTGCGGAGTTCTTTAAGGTTCCATTCTATGCCCTCACCTTTTCTCCCTCCACACCGAAGATCTAACATTCCCAAATGACTGTCTTTTGGTTAAGTATGCTGATGATGTGGTTGTTGGACACCCTCTCAAAAATCGAACACACATCCAGTCCCTAAAGGATGGCCTTAACCATGTCCTGGCGTGGTCGGAGAAAAATGGTCTCCTAATGAACAAATAAATATCAGTTCAGTGTATTTTCCGACGGCGGCCCTCTCCTAATCCTGAATCCTCTGACATCCTTCCTAACGAGGTATCCTTTTTTGAGGTTCCTTGGCGTCGCTTTGTCCTCAAATGTTTCATTTTCCCTACATACTGTGTCCCTTTTCACTAAAGTTCGTAAACGTCTTTATTACACTCATCGTTTACGTTCCTAACATACACCTCAACCCCTAATCTGGCGATTCGTCGATGCCTGCATTCTTCCTCTTATCCTACAGTGCTCTCCTGTCATTTTTCCTGCTTTGCTCAAAAAAGATCCTTTAATTTTAAATCGAGTTCTCCGCATGCTATCTTCTGCCGCTGGTGTTTCATATCTTTTTTAGCCGACACTATACTACAACGAAATTGCAATATGGTCAAGCTATTTGCTGGTCGGATTATAGATGACGTTGCTCATCCTTGCATTCTGATCTTAGTTCTGCGAAGTCTTTTTGCCCGATGCGCCGCGGCGACCGATTTATCTTTTGTCGGACATCGGCATATCTAGATTCTGCATTACCATTTCTGGCGTGCTATCTAACGTGTGAAGAGATAGAAATACAGAAGATAAGACTTGAACTGTTCCCATAATAATCGTTCCTTTTGTGCTAAACTTTTGGACTCCTAAAAAACCTATTAACCTTTTTACTGCCTACAGTGAATAGAGCCAAGTTTTTGCTGAGAATTTTGAACTTATGATTTCAAAATAAAGCGTATTCCTCCCTCTCTCTCTCTCAAAATAGTCTTAACTTTGACAGTGCTTGGCTTCTAATTTAGGAGGGCGTAGGGTTAAAGGCAAGAGTGACCGCAATGGCTCTTTCTGGCTTACCACCTGCTATCATCCAGCAGTACCCAGCCTCCCGTGACCTTCTTTCCGCAGATAGCATCCCCGATCGCAACCGACAGACCAAAGGACCCACGACTTGATCGTAGGACGTTGGGCTCGACGCCAAATGACGACACTTAGTAAGGCAGAAATGGCCGACCTTTGTCTTTGTCGGTACTTACATATCTGCATTAGTGGTCGTCATTCAACCACATGCGGAGGCCGTAGATTGGGCTTCAGAGAACAACTGGATGAAAGTGTCCCAACCTCGTCAGTGAACGTCCTTCTTCCTGTAGTTTATTCCAGTGAATAGATAAATAGCACAAGGTAAGCTGATCAACCACGACTACGACAGTTCGACCGTCGATTTTGACAGTATTCGCCGTGTACTCCAAGGCTGGGTAAAAGCAGGAACGGCGAATCGCGCGTGAATAAAGTTTAGTGATAGTAGACTTGCTTAGCATCAGTCGAGCTCTCTCTTCCCCATTTGTACGCGGTGTCAAGATAGAGTCAAGAGGACCGGCGGAGGGAGAGGCTGTAGGTGACTGGCTCGGTGAATACCGGCAGCCATCCTCTAGTCCTCAACGAACAATCGGCGCAGCGTGAGTCTGCAATTGGGCTTTTCACCGCACCCTGAATGTTGGAATTTGTTAAGACCGCGCATTCCCGATTACGCATGGCAGAATCCGATGTTGCCCTTGTGCTGGGTAGTCAAGGGCATCCACGGCGAGGCACGCTTTAGGGGCACATCGTCCAGGAATAAATAACTTAACGTCCAGATACTTTGCCTTTTTCCAAAACCTCCTTTTTTTAGTAAAACTGCGTTCGCTGTGAGGAAAAATCTGCGAGGAGTACAGAAATGACGATGCTATGGGAAATATAGGTAAAAAACTACCTTTTTGCAAAAACGGCGGCAATAATTTCGGCCTCGAACGCACCTGCATGGATCTGTCGATCTGGTTCCGTCTCACGGTTCGCGCAGGGATTGCTACTGCAAAATCCGAGCAGGGAACTTCGTTCCAAGTACGACAATCGGTTCGGAAAATAAGCTTTGACGTCCCCGTCACTGATTTCTCTTTTGACGACTTCTCAAAATAAGAAGCCGTTTTGTCTAGCACCACCCCAACAACGCTGCTTCGTTTGAGTAAACAAACCTGTCTGCATCAGGATGGGTTAAATGTCTGCTGGGAGAGAGGACGCAGAAAAATTTAGTTTTTATCTGTCCGTTTGGGCAGTTTATTCCCTGCGTTAGTATCCGCACGGACTGTGTAGATGGCAAGTTGGTGTGTCAGTGCCAGCGTTAGTCATCCCTCTTAGTCAGCGGTGGTAGGGATGTCGGGAACCATCGAGGTGGCTGCAATATTTGTATCTCTTCGAGTCTGGCCGGCACGGTCGAAGAGACGACACAGGTCTCTGTAAGCTGGAAAGTGACATTCGACGGGTTGAGTATTGCCTCAGAACACCAAGCCTGCGGGTTGACCATACTGTCAGACCAATAAAAGTAGGGTTCCTTTCCTTTCTACACATACGGTAGTTGGGCTAACTCATGAAATGCCAACTGAAATGCGTTTCTGTTTCGAAAAGGTTAATTAAGTAGGGCTGTGAAAGCAATCATCATGCAGCATAATTCTATAATTCTAAAACTAATCACCACAGAGCATAATTTTGTAATAATTCAGTTACCTCAAGATGCCGGCTTTCGAAAGAACGTCCGTTCGGCTGCATGCGTAAACTATACTTTGTAAAAAATGACTACTTATGTAGGGTGTATCTTTCTCATTGATTTTCGATGCTCCTAAAAATCCAATTGTATTTCATGGAAAACACGAATAAAAATATTCATTCTGTCGCCCATTTGGCAGAAAAGTAAGTCTTTTTCCAATCTTATATTCGAAGGCAGGGTATTATTCGGTTTACAAAAACGTTTCAAATTACCGAATAATTTTGAACCCGCTCTGCCGTAACACTTGCATTCAGGGTTTCCAAACTGCAAGCCATGTATTTTCCCCGCACAGAAAACCACAAATGCCTTTACCGTATTAAGAGGAGATTATAAAGGGTTCATAATTAAATATTAGAAATTTTTTTAAAACCGAATTATTTTCCTCCTTCGAGTATCAACTTAGAAGAAGACGTACGTTTCTATCGTATAAGCGGGTGAATGAATAATTTATGAATGTTTTCCATGAAATGTAATTGGACATTTAGGGACATTGAAAATCAAAGAGGAAAATGCATTCTAATTAAGTAGCCATTTTTTACAGAGTATAATTTTGTATGCAGCGCGAAGGGAGTTCATTCGAAAGCCGGCATCCCGAGGTAACTGATTTATTATAAAATTAATTAGTCTTTTCGAAACAAAAACGCATTTCGGAATTTCCGTTGACATTTCATGAGTTAGCCCACCTACTGTAAGGTGGGCGCATCCTGGTGTTAATTGGAGCACTTTATGTCAAGTCGCCTATGAGCGAAGTTGCAAAATGAGTATGAAAATTGGATGCCTCCCGGAGCCATTAAAGCATAAATAATGTACAGTGGGCTTTTTTCCCAAATTTCTTCTTGCTCCTGCTTTTCTGCGTTGAACGCTGAACGCACTTAGCCGAGCCAAAATACATTCAAGGCGAGGAGTTCAACTTCGTGTGTGAGTGGCGCCCACTTATCTGGCCCGATTGCGGGACGGGGCTCTAGGATGCGTTTCGTTTTGCAACTGTGGACAGGGATCGAGGCAGGCTGCTGTAAGAAGGCGGAAATGCAGCGACCGAGGAGGCTGTATGCTTAAAACGTCCACTTATGCATTCATTATCATCACCACCACCACCACAAACGTCATTTTGGCATTGAACCATTATCATAGCAGGTAAACTTTTCCATCTTAGGTAGCTCCTGTCCGTCTAGAACACCTGACGTCCAATTTCCAATGAACAGTTGGTGATTCAGCTGATGGAAGTTGTTGGAATTAACGAATGATTGTTAATAACTCGCAACCCGACGCCAATACATGGACCCAACAGCCATAGTAGTAAGGAGCAAATCTACGGGAATTGATAACATAAACGGCACATTGAAGTTAATACCACACATACCATTTTGTGTGTATAAAGAGAACGGTTCTCCCCTGAAATTAATTTGCACCTTCTCTTTTTTATGGGTTTCATTTTTTTTCAGATCGACCTTGAAATATCTCTGAATGCTTCATGATTTCCAGCGTCTTCATCCAACTGCTCATAGAAAGAGATTTTTTATTATCTGTTTGTAACAACCTTTAAAATAAGACACGTCTCAAAGATATTTATTAAAGTAGTAAAGGCTTAGGCGTTCTGTTTCCTGTTAAAGGTTGTTTAAGGTACATTTGACGAATTTCCCAAAAGTGAAACTGCATTGTCGAATACAATGGGCGTCTACAACAAAAGTTAACAAAGTATATGCTTTCGATCAACTGGAACACTTCCTCTAAGAATTTGCCTTTTAAAGGAGTGCTTTAGTGTAAACTTTCATTGACGGATGTCTGTGTATCTTACATTATTTATCAGTTAAACCGAGAAGAATTTGACAATTCTGTCAGTTTATTTCATTTTTTTAATAAAATACTGATAGTTTCCTACCGCAAATGGAAGAGCGCGCAATTTTGCATAACCTACAATTTCACCTTTAGGCTCGGTTCTACGATTACCAATGCGTTGCAAAGTAGCAGTGTAAGTACTAATATTTTGCTTCATATCTATATTTTGTATGAGCAAAGATTAGAACGCACGAAAACTAATGTTTCATATACCCAGAATTGGAAATATCTAGTCGGTTTTAGTGAGTTGGGTGACGAAAAATCTTGACCAACTGAAACGATGAATTGCCTTATGAGTTATTACTGCATTAGTGACTACCTAAACAGTCTGTTTTTTTCGCTGACTTTCGTCGCTCTTATAAATTCGGATACATTTTATATGAATGTTTCTCCTTCGGCTGCTTGGGTCGAAAATTGCGTTTTATTTATTTTTTTTTCACTTAAAAAGGTATAACCCCTTTTTAGAAAGCTTCGAAGTTTAAGACTTTTCAAGGCCATACAGTGTCTCTGCATAAAACGCCGTATCGTTCGTTTATTTGTTTTGCTTGTGAGACATACAACGTGAATTAAATTCACTGCGAGATTTTTCGAATTCCATGTGGCATCTTCTTAGCAACGCATAAAAGCGTTGGATTTTCCAAACGCGGGAACTATGCATATTGCAGATTGAGATACCTGAATGCATATGTAACGACAGGTCTCATTCAAAAGTATTTAGAAATTGAAGAAAGGTCTTTTAAAACAGAAATATACTATGCTAAGCGTAAAATTTTGAACAAAACTAGGTTTTACCAACAGAGTTCAAGAGCAAATAGTTTACATGTTTTGCATTAGCTATTTTCAACTTATAAAGGCGTAGAAAATCGCACTAAATACATAGCCTTTTTTTACAGAGCATAATTTTTGCGGACGGCCGTGACTGAGATATTTTGGGATTGTTCTGCACAGTAATTAATTTACTACCCTACCTTTCTGAATGAAAAATACATTTCAGAATTTCTATTAACATTCGTGAGATAGCACAACTGCTGTAAGTCTTGACTAGCCACCCTCTATTCTTTAAACCACGCACTGAACAGAATTGGCTTTAATGTCCATAAAATTGTTCAAAGTGCTTTCACTAAGGCGCAAGACGCAATCGGTTGTTAAAGATAGAGCAACCATCCAAAGGAACACAAAAAAACTAGAATTCTCTTCTCGTTAACTTTGCTCCTCATGGCAGAACAGTGAACAAACATCACTAGCTACAACTGCTGAAACGATAACGCAAGGCTATGAAAAAATGTCCTGGATTGCGGCAATAGGAGAACTGGCTGCTTCATCATGACAAGGCGCCTGCCCACACGATGTTCAAAATCAACCAGTTTTTGGCGAAGAACGGCATAACAGCGGTTTCACACACCCCTAACCTACCCCCGCTCCCTTTGACGTTTTCTTTTTCTCATGAATGGGAAGGAACTTGAAAGAAAAGCATTTACAATAAATGGATGAGGTTTAGAAAAATCGATCTTATTAACATTAATTCAGAAGAATTATAAAAGTGCTCTACACAGTGAAAAGCTTGTGGAAACGAGTGAATATATTTACTGGGCAATATTTTGAAAGTACTTCATATTTTTAAGATGTTATCTTAGACAGGAAAATTAAGTAAATCATTCTCATTTTATGGGTGTCTTGTATTTATGTACTGGCCTCTCTTGTGCGCAAGAGCGGTTACTTCGCACCACTTTCAGACAATATGGAGTCGCACACCAGATAACGCAGACTCAATTTTTCAGGAAGGACTGAATATAGAAGAAATAAGGACAAGTAAAAATTGCATTTTTCAAACTGTTGACCCATCTTTTGAACTCATAATACAATATTTTCGAAATTTTTTACCGCAATGGATAACCTCCGAGGTGAAACCGGTGTCAGCACAAGTTTACACAATCAAACAAGAGGAATGCCACAATGCGCGCAAGACCGACCTTTGTCCTGCCGAGAAAGCGGCCATCAAACGATTACTTGAGTTTCGACCTTTAATGTATATTAACTGTTTTTTTTGTCTTCAATAATTTCCGCTGATGTTCATGTTGCGATGTTGTCCAGTCCTTTCACTTGTCCTCCGGTTTGCAACGATTTATCTATTGATCGCCAACATGCGCGTGCGCATGCGTACGTGTAGATGACAGTCGATTTTCTTTTGAATCACCTTTGATCTTTAGACGCCTCCTTGGCTGATATTATGAAACGTTATCAGAAATTCCGAAAACGGTTTCAAATTAGGGGTTGTAAAATTGATCATAGTGCAACGCAACGCTAGAACATTCCCGTCGCGCCAGAATGTTGGCCACTGAATGCATTTCCTTTCGGCCAACTGTAGTGACCACTTACGAAGTATTATTTTACCCAATTAATTTTTGAATTGCATGTAAGTTCAAATATATTTAATAAGAAACAGGACCAAAATGTATTTGTTTGTACACATTTGGTAAAATGGCACGTTTTAATTGGATTCTACACATCAGAAAATCGCATATTTTGGTTTGCAAAGTGTTTTCAATTTCCTAAACGTTTTAAACTCAAGTTGTGGTTGTACTTGCACTTATGGCTTATAGCTCAGAAGCTTTACGCCTTCCATTTAAGGAACCCCATTGGTCTCAATATGCCATTGAGAAGACAGTATAGAGGACTCAAACAAATTTT
Source organism: Spirometra erinaceieuropaei (assembly GCA_902702965.1). Classification (NCBI taxonomy): domain Eukaryota; kingdom Metazoa; phylum Platyhelminthes; class Cestoda; order Diphyllobothriidea; family Diphyllobothriidae; genus Spirometra; species Spirometra erinaceieuropaei. The sequence continues at coordinate 170,473 of CACRXP010000965.1, forward strand.
GCAGTGAATGAAGACCACGTTGTATAAATCATAAGAAACATTAAATTAGGAAAAAAAAGATGCAATCTAAATGAAGGTTTCGTGGTCTTAAAAAGCTGGCAATCACAAACTTTGGAACTTAAATAACCCCTTTTTTAAGTGTAATATCTGACAAAGACGGGATTTGTCACCAAAAGAGCAAAAAAAGAATTTTTTAAATTTTTTTCTATACAATAGGTTTGAACTTATGTATGAATTAAAAATGGATGGAAAAATCACGCTAATTAATTATGTAATTGTTGCAAGTGTAGTGTTGTGATTTTTTGAAAGAAGGCGCGTTCAAAGACCACATTTTGCCGTGACTGAAATATGTTGGCATTTTCCCTCACCATGATCAATATCTCACCTCCAGTTAAGAAATTCTTTTTAATCCTTGATGGATTTCAGAATTTCTGTCGATATCTCATGAGATCTTCACAGGCGGTATCTGTATAGGAGGTTTGTAAATTCGCATTTTCTGTTTATTCACTGTTTTCTTCTTAATTCTTAATTCGTAAGCAGTATTGACTTCTGAAAGTAACTGGGCGCCAAATAAAGGGTTCTCTGCTAATTCCAGTGCGTTTTGGCGATTTTATTCTGTCTGTTATTTCCAGAAAAATCTAAAGGCTTGCCACATTGTGTAAAAGTGGCCTGAAAGGGCCTTTAAATTACCAATTTTTAAAAGAAGATGATTTATTCGAGAAACTACAAGCATTACTGCAGTAGTTATACTCGTTGTTAGAGGTTTTAGGCATGTGACTCTACTGTCTTATGTCGACGGCTTGGAGCACACATAAATTTGAAGTTATTTATAGGGCGGCAGTCTTATTTGTCAGCAGCCAGCTGTCGGCGATTGTTATTCATCCTGGATGCCTACTATGATACTCTGTTCATGTTCACTGTCATGCATAGCGGTGTTCAGAGGCTGCAGATATTTAGTAGTATGGGGGATAGGTAGTAGGTGATTCTAGACGTTACATGCTTCCACATACCCCTGATGATCATTTCCTGACCGATCCCCCTTTCGATAGTGAGCAGTTGTGGGTCATTTGGGAGGGATGTTGGTGTGCGATATACTTAGTCTAGGAGATGATGCATGATCTGCAGTGCCTGTGGAAACCGTATTCATAAATTACGTCTGAAGGTTGTGTTCTACTGTTCTTCTACGATGTCAGTTAACATGAAGGGTACAGTGTGCGTGGGAACTTCCGAAGTGGGGACTGCGCCCTCTACCCTCACCCCCACTCCGAATTTATATTATTGCGCCCGGATTTTCTAGTTTCCTAGGCCTGCCCTTCGTATCAACAGTTGCAAGTTTTGCTGCTAAACATATTAATCATAAAAAGTTATCAGCAGGACCAAATTTCCGAGACGTAAGACAGAAAACAAAGAACTCCCCCCCCGGGGCTGTCCACTGAATGATTGTTGACAGTTTTTGCCGCCCCGCGTTACTTATACGTGATGCACAACAAAATATATTAAGGACTAAACATTAAATAAGTCCAGTTCTGCGAACGTACGTCTTCGATTATTCATCTTCAGGCCTGTGCAGAAAACTTCGCCGAAGCAGCGAAAATTAAAACAGCCAATGAGCAGTAATCATGGCGAAGAGAGCCGTAAGCGTTCAGGCATGTCCGGGTAATTCTAGTTTAGTTCCCTCAGGGGCATGAGAAGGGTGGAGAGTGCGGGAAGGGAAGAGGAAGGAAGGAGGGCGTCTGTTGCGGCGGTTCAGTGCGGCAGGTAGGATGTGGATGGAATATATAAAATTCGGCTTTGGCCAGGGTAGCTAGTGGACTTGTACAGACGCCTTCTGTGAGCACAAGAATGGGTTGGCTAATTGCATGGTCCCCGCCAGGAACATTGAGTGCCTCACCGGCACGCTATAGCTGACTCGAGATACTTGGTCGACGTATGAACGGTAGCCGCTACCAGTCAAAGGAGTCCCAATCGCGCTGGAGATGGGCTTTTCCACGTCTTGATTTAAACAGTCAGGATAGCGCTCTTTCATCCACTTGGCTAGACAATTTTTCACTTTACCATATTTATTCAGTTCTACCGGAGCAATTGAAGGCGCAGATGCGTACTAAAGCTTATCGGGGCGAGGAAGCGGAGCGGGAGCTTGAGTTAAGTAAAAACAGTTGTTAAAGAGTCATTCTGAAGTTGGGATATTGGAATGCCAATCCATAGTGCGTAGTACTTCTGACACCTTCATTTGTTTTGGACTTTTATCGAATATTTGGATAGAGAACTAGGTTTGTGTCGATTGTATTTCAGTCTAGGAGTTTATTTTGGGTTTATCAGTTTATGGCCGAACCTTGGAATCCATCAGAGAATCACAGAATACTATTTGGGTAGAGCAATTATTGGCCATACTTACGTCTGCATTTTACGTAAGATAAAAAAGATGACGTCGGGACCTATCCTACTTTTGTCTAAATAGAGGGTTTATACGTACGAAAAGTTGATAAGCATCTGCAGACATAAAGAAGGTTGGTTTCGCATTTCATATGTAAGTGCCGCGAAGGGGAAATCTACTTTACATAAGTTCTTATCTAGCTGTGGGAGCAAACAGCACTAAAATGAGATACTATTGTTCATAGCATTTGCGACTTTCTAAACAGTGTGGGATCTTAGACGTTCCGTAAAGTAGCCGAACAGATGAAATGGAAGCCAATTCGTGTCTAACATACAGTGAGTGACTGAAATTCTGAAATGCGTCCACGATTAGGAAGGATTACTTGGTAGCGGTTGTAATACTGATTATTGTAAGGCAAACTCTTATAACATTTCGGACTCGGCAGGATGTCGGCTTTTAAATGTATTTCTTTTCAATCTCCCGTAGAAAGTAGGCTCGGTAAAAAATGACTACTTAACTAGCATACATTTTTTCATTGATTTTCGATGGCCTTGAAAATTCAAATGTATTTTATAGAAACCATAAACAAAAATATGCTTTCTTTTAGTCAATCAATAGAAAATCACGCCTTCTTTATATTTTATACTAAAGGAAGGAGTTTGAATAGGTTTTGAAAAAGTTTCCTAATTGCCGAATAATTTGGAGCCTGATCATGCGTTGGATTGGCGCTAAGTAATCTATGTCTACAAGGTGCATGCGTTCCGCGTAAATAAAATTACATATTTTCCTATGTCATTAAAAAGATATTATACAAAGTTCATAAAAATTTGCAATGGTTGCGGACCATGTTGTACATTTCATGAGGGGCAGTGGTAAACGGCCAGGTACGATGCTATGTGAATGGACATTTCGCGGTCTTAAAAAGTCTCATAATTGGAAACTTTTTTAAAACCTTATTATACTTCTTCATTAAGTATAAAGTATAACGAAGACGTGATTTTCTATTGATTGACTAAAAGAAAGCATGTTCTTGTTTATGGTTTCTATAAAATATATTAGAATTTGCATAGCCATCAAAAATCAACGGGAAAATGCATGCTATTTAAGTAGTCATTTTTCACCGAGTACGCTTTCTACGGGAGATTAAAAAGAAATGCATTTAAAAGCCGACATCCTGCCGAATCAGAAATGTTATAAGAGTATGCCTTAAGATAATCAGTATTACAACTGCGACCAAGTAATCCTTCCTATTTGAAAACGCATTTCAGAATTTCAGCCAACATTTCATGAGATCGGTCACTCACTGTACATAGGCGACCTGCTTAACTTTGCCAAACTGCGCCCACAACCGCCCATATTTGCACTGACTTTGCCTTGCCGTTGGCGCATTGTGTGGGCGTGGGAAGGAAGAGTTAGGCGGGCGCTGTGTAAGTCTGCTTTCCTGCAAAGGAATTAACACTGCCCAGTTCGCCTGGCGTGGCAGCGGTTGACTGCCGAGCAGTTTTCAATCCACTTTCATAACCGTCTGAAATGCGAGTGACCTCGAAAAGTCTGGCGACTGTGCAGCTTTCGTAACTGTTTCAGGCTGATAGTTTTTTAAGTGAGAAAGTTAGTTTCAACACTTACATGCGGCAACTGTTAGACAAGAACACGTTGCGCCCTTTAAGTGACTGACCAAATGCCATCCGGAGTTGGAGGATAAAACCGGTAAATAAGGGATTTGTTCAAAGTGAGTGCCTATTTTGTCCTCAGAACAGTTTCTGACTTCATATCCGAACTGTCCGAAATGCCGGTGAATTCAAAAAGACTGGAGATAGTTTAACTCTTGCAACTACGCCAGACTGACTGTTTTTAGTTCTGTCCACATTTGCGTGCAAATGAGAAAGGGAATGCTCAAAATTAGTTTTCTTTCGGAGGCTGAATACATCCGTGGGATGGATGTGTTAAAGCGACGTTGTAGAAGTCCGCGAGAAATAGCTCCTTCGTTTCGGCCGTTGGCGCATCCGTTTTTGATGGTCATTTTTTCGTATACTTCATCTCGAAATTATCCGAAAGGATATTTCCTCGAAGAATGCTTTGCTTTAAAGACGAGTTCCTCCTCTAATATATATGGAATGCATCTTTTCCTAGCTCAGTCGGTTAGGCGGCAAACAAAGCTTCATTTCTGACTTAGAGGAACGAATCTGTGAAACGTTTTGGTTGGCGCCGTCCATGTCTTCTTACGAAATACACTTCTATAAATTTATCACTTGGACGGCCAGAAAGGGGACTCCCCGAGACTTTTTCAGTAGTCAAATTTTAATGCTTGATGTACTCAATACATTTTGTCCGGGCGGGTGTCTAAATCAAATTAATGTTCTGCTATTACAAAGTCTCATCGAAATATGGATCAGAGGACTCAAGATCCCCTTGAACAAGACAAAAGTGACTCTCTTTCCTTTATTCCACGAAAACATCCGCTGGCAGAGGTATAAAGGATGGTTCCATTTACACTCTGTGGATCTGGCAAAAGGTTGGTCATCGAATCTGAATTAAACATTTACATGTTGTGTAAGATGAACGTCTCTGAGTCTACGACCAGCATGCCGATAAGACTACCGTGACTGAAAATCTCGCTCCATAAATGTTTAATCGTTGCCAAAATTAACTTCCTTGATGCTAACAGTCTACATGATTATTAAGAAAGAGGCGCCTTGAGTCAGGATTGATATTAACTTACATCTAGTTACTTTTTTAGTTACGATCGACCATAGTTTACGGATGTCTTCACGCGGCCTCCTTGGACGGATGTTGATGTTAGAGAATTAAACGTATTTACTATCTGCGTGAGCGAAAGTCAGCATTATGCCTGTTTTATGAAGGTGAGTCAGTATGCGACCAAAATTGTCATTACAGAGGAAGCAGAAACCCGTCTAGCTCAAAAATTCTTATTTGTAAGGCCCTGCAAATTTTATTTTAGAAGCACAATAGCCTCAGAAGGCGGACTCTTGTTTTTTCGACAGATCTCAGCAATCTTAACGTCTACGTACAGTGGATGACCTAACTCATGAAATTTCGAGGTCGGTATTTGAGTTGGTGAAACGGCATATATTTCGTGTGGATATTATTTTTTTAGAATTCATTGGAATTTCAAAATCACCTTTTTTAAAGAAGAGGCCATGTTGGTTCAGTTTTATTGAGGAGAAATGGGCAAAGTTAGGCAAATTTTGACGTCTCCGGATATCCACTTATTTTCCTATTCTACTAAGTTTCCCCTATAAAAAACCTCTTATTTGCACGCGTTACGTTTAAAAGGAACTTTTATATCACAAAGAAAAATATCAAAGAAGGTCACTCTAAAGATGACGATTGTGATTTTTAACTCATGAAAATCAGATTCAGCCAAGCATATAAAACAAAGGAGGTATGATATCAATTCAACTAACGACCATAGTCTAATACTTTAGACGACAACCAGCCTCTCCGCCTGCGGCCTTCAAAGCATTTTATACCCTGTTACAACCCGGATGTAAATCCCATCAAAAGTCTTTTTGCACTGATCAAAAAAATCGGGACAAGGCAAGAGAACATTTTGTACGGAACAACATTTGGTATTTCGCTTACTTATTACAAAGACTAAAACATCTTAGACATAAGTAGATTTTCTGTCCCAAGACAAACTTTACACAAGAGTGTATCGCACATTCTAAGGTCAGAAAATATCAAAAAATGTTCGAAACATCATAAAAATTTCTAACAGTGTGCAAAACGTGAAAATGTCGGTTAAATGCCCTCCAAAACATCAAAGAAAAAACGGAAGCCGGTTAATTTTAACAAGTTTTACAAATGAAAGTGGACGAAGCATGAAAGAAGTTAGTTTAATTACGTAACCTGTCCCTATAATGTCCCGTTGGGCTACGAACGGAAAACTTGGATGCATGTATCACTTAGTTGGATGACGGAACCGTTGAAGTGCAATGCAGGTCAGTTGAAAGTCGAGTTCGATTTCCCGGGGTAGTGCGCTGACCAATGAGGTAACTGGACATGCTTACCCCATTGTGCTTTGAAGTTTACATCAGAACCCTCACAGGCTGTTACATAGCGATTAATGGCACATATAAATAACAAAGATCAGAATGGTCATTTCTAATTCATGAACCGCCATGAGCCAGTCCTACCAAACCCCGGAGATCGGGACACTCGGAAGTAGAACACGGGGTCCCTGGTTATCAAGTTGAACGTTCTACCATTGTGCTAAGAGCCCGTTTTATCGTTGGTTACGACCTGGGATGGAATAATCGTGGAAGGATAGTTTAACGATCAGGTAAGGTAACATGCTTGTCCCCTCGTCTCTAATGACATTGAAGACAGTCGCATGACGGTCAATACTAATGAAGAACAAGTACTAACAGTGACCTGTTTGATAGGAATGGTTGTAAATTGAGTTCCTTGACCTACCTTGACGAGTATATTCTGAGATATATGAAGATCGTGGAAAATTCGCGCACGTCAGTCAATATTTTAGACAGGACAGGACAAGACAGCGGTCAGTAGCTTACTACCGAGACAGCTGACTTGCCATTTAATCGTCAAGGTGGGTTATTTCCAATCCTGAGTTATTTAAACCAAGACCTGATGTAAAGCTGGCTGGTAACGTTCAGTAGTCCAAAATTGGTCATTATTATCTCTCCTGTCCTTTTTGGTATTTTTTGCATCATTTTCAGCTATCTCTTTTCCCCTGTTTCCAAGATGACTGACTGCTTCCTTACAGGTTGTCTAGATACCAATTATATTGGTCATATTTCCATTTGCCTTCTCATTAGGCACCACGTCCTATTGGAATGTGAATAATGTGTGTACGTGCATAGCGTTCCGAAAATACTCGATCATTTCATCAACTTCAAGGTTTACGAGTTAAAAACGTTACGGAAGTCCTCACAAATCCTCTTTCGCTATGCGGAGACAATCACCAGACAGCAGGTCATCAGGCAGAATGACCCCCTTCCACGGAGGGGGACGTCTGGAATTTATTATCAGATCCGGGGCAGTTTGGGAAAATTAGCCATTTCGGGAAAGCTGAAGACGACTTTGGACACGGATGACAGAGCACGCAGCGGCATGACAGCTCCCATGTTGCGGCTCACACGACCCATATATTTCGTGTCGACGAGGACGGCATCCTCGTGAGAGGCGGTCGCCCTATGGGTCGCAAGCAGCTTCTCTCTGATAGATCGCTTATTTGGAGCTCTTCTTCTAAAGCTTGCATTTTTCAATAGCTTGGTTTTGTTCTGTCCTTTGTACCTCACAACATCCCTTCAGAGACAGCCCATTGAATATGATCAGCAAGCTGGTTAACCGCCATCTTCTGCTGTTCTCACACTTCGGCCCTCCCTTTTTGTGCATTCTAATTAACGTTTTGCGGACTTTCGATAATTCATCTAATTATTAAATAAATTGATCTTAATGCTTAATTCAATCTACCATATTCTGTCTTCCGTTACCAGAATCGTTTAGTTTTGCGGGGATATGCTGTTCATTTGAATTCGGTCAGTTTTCCGGCAGAATAAATTTGAATCGGGCATTACCCATGTATTTTGATGCAAGTGGGGAATATTGTCTGCCCCGTAACAGGCATGGCATAGATTACATTTGTTGGTAACTGTCCGCACAAGAAAATTTATACTTATACTTATTTAATGTTTTCCAGCACGGGTATCTCTTGTGTCCAAAGTAAAGACGGTCGTAATTGCAACTTTTTATATAAAGCTTTTTTTCAACTTTTTGACTGGACCCTGAAGTTTTCTAAAACAAAGCTAAGAAGCCGCGCTTAATCAATTTTGTAGCCGAAATTTGGTTTGTAGCCGGTGAATGGTTATTGCAAGCTATCCGAAAATTGCTTGCATTCCACGGAAGGTAATTTGCACGAATTTATCATCAAATATACAAACTTTGTTCGTAACAACGTCTTATACAACAGAGCAGACTAAAACGCATATAAATGTTATTTTAGTAAAACTATTTAATCAAAGCTGTGCAAACACAATCTGTTTTTTTTCGGGAATTCTTCTCCGTTTGCACACATAGTCGATCGGAATGCAGCACAACAAATTGCCAATAAACATCAAGCGCCCTATGTCAAGAAATATTAACCGAAATTCTGAATTGCGTTTTTGAGTCGGAAATATAATTAAAGTAGCGCAGAATAATACCTACCTTATTTCAGTCAGGTTACGATGTCGGCTTTTGAATGAACTTCACTGTGTGAAAAATACTGTTTTTAGTGTTTTTTTGCTGTCCTACATATTTAATCACATTAATCGAAAACAAACGCAGAAATACTTGTTATTTTGCTCATTTCGTGGCAGCTTTCGTCTTCTTTCAATTTTGTAATTGAGGGGAGGGTATATTTTGGCTTTAAACGAACTGTAATTTGCTGAATAATTTTGAACCCAACCTGCCGTCCCACTTAAAGTCAAATTTTCAAACTGCAAGGCGTAGTTTTTGCAGGTGGCCAGAAAGAAGGTAGTTTTAAAGTCAAACTCTAATCGTAACTGAATTTTTTTGGAAATATTTTGCACGATAATCAATATCACGATTCCACTTAAGCAATCTTTTCGAGTCGCAAACACGGTTCAGAATTTCTGCTAGCAATCCGACTTGTACAATGATTATAACTCAAAGATTTACCTAATAAAATCCCCTATTTTTTACCCAAAGAACACATTTACCTTCAATATGTATATTTGCGAACTTTCATAAAAATCCCAGATTTATTTTGACGACATGCCAGTCTTGACTCAGTGTGGCATCAACAAAGCAGGCAGCTAGATAATAAACCTCGTTAAGCACCCGCGTAGCACGGCGTTTTCCCATAAAATCGGCATAAACCGTTTTATCTGCAGGTGCGCAAATGGGATCTGTGCGTGGGTTGAAGCCTTTCTACAAGGCGGATGGACACAGGGGAGACGGCACCGCGAGATAGCTATCCTGTGCGACCTCGAAGCAGGCCTCCTACTACACCCGTGCACGCACGCAGAAGCCCGCACATGCGTGCACACACTTCAATAACGCAGATCCGCACGGTGGTCAGGGAGACCAGTCTACAGTGCCGGTCGCTGTAAATTAATGTCAGACTTGGCTATAAGAGGTGATTTGTAGTCTGCGTAGAAAGTGACGTAATGTGCACTCCTGCCTGTAGGTGGTGCTGTCTGCGACTGATATTCTGAGAATTAATGTAGTTACTCGAGCAAATTTACTGGCAACTATAGGGACACTGGAATGGCCCTTTCTGACTTATCTGCCGTTGTCGATCAGTGGTAGTCCAATTCTGGACTGCATACACCAGGTTTGAACTCCGAGTCATCGAGCAGTGCCCCCAAAAGATCTTGTCAGTTCGGCTGAGGTAGAGAATATTCGATAACGTGTGTGCAAATTAGCTGAAACCGATCTGTCTGACTGCAAAACTTAAGTGAACTCGCGATTTTAAATACCCCAGGAAAGGCCATATCATTGTCCCCACCTTTGTTGGTAGACAGTTCCCCGTTCTTTGTTCCGGGTGCTTATGTGGATAACGAAGAGGAAGATTGGTCGCGCATGGGAATGATTTTTTATTATTATTCTCTGCTTCCAAACTTGTGCAAGGGTCTTTTTTCAGAGCTGACAGCAGCAACAGAACGAACGACAGTGACTGAGAGTTTTAGCCAATCATCGCCCAGTCACACTGGTCTGAAGGTGGCTGCGCAGGGCTCTGAATGCCGGCGCAAGATCGACACATTGATTGACACCGAGTATTGACGGACAGAGACCTCTCCTGATTGCAGGACTGGAATGACCTGCTGATGTCTTATAAGCCAAAAAATGGTCACTGGGGCCCTCATGTCTTTGCAGACATACTCATCTTACACTAGAAGTCTCTTACGTTAAAAGAGTCTCTGAGGCGGTCTCGCGACTGTTACATCCCACCAGAGTAGGCATAGCCCATCGACCCCAAGCAACAATTCGACGTCGCCTAATGCAACCTAAGGACCCATTGCCAACCGCTGAAACCTCAGCAGTCATCTACAAATTAAATTGCAAAGAGGGCGACTGTAACTATGTGGGAGAAACCGGGCGGAAATTGCAGACTCGCATACAAGAACAAAAATCAGCCACTCGGAGGTTCGACCCTAACTCTCAACTAGCAACACACGTTGGAGATACGGGCATACTTTTGACCTCCAGAAGGCTACCATCTTAGGACGAGGCAACACAAAAGCAGAACGGCTAACTCTCGAGGCGTGGTTCTCCGATGCCCACTCTATCAACAGGCATCTGGACCTTCCTGCAACTTACAAGGTCCTTCTTCATCACAATCGTAAAGCTCAGGACTTAACAGCCACATCGGACTTAATAAGGCCGCAAGGAAATAGCCTGACGCTGAATTTACCCGTTGGAAAGGAACAAGAACTGCCACACCGACCGCCCGACAAAGGTTCAATCAGCTCCCCTCGACCGAGTGGTAACTCCCAAAGCACACAGGCAAAACGCACACACATACAATAGGTGGGCTAACTCATGAAATGTCCACCGAAATTCCGAAATGCGTTCTCGCTTCAAAAAGATTAATTAAGTAGGGTTATGATACTAATCAGCTTGCCACAAAATTTTATAAAAATTCAGTTACGTTTGGATTCCGGCTTTCGAGTGAACTTCCGTCCGGATGCATGCGAAAACTATATTCTGTAAAAAACGACTATTTATGTATCAAACATTATTCGTATTCATTTTTAATGTCTCTAAATTTCAAATTATATTTCATAGATACATGCATAAAAATATTAATTCATTCGCTCGTTTGGTAGATGATTACGCTTTCTTGTATTTTTATATTCAAGGAGGGACATAATTTGATTTTGAAAAAAGTTTCTAATTATGAGACATTTAAATACCGTGAAATGACCGTTCATAAAACGCCATGTCTCTGCGTTTACCAATGTGGCTTGTAAAGTTCACAATATGAACGCCATGTAGTCTGCCTTTATATACCATAGAGAAATGTGTTGTTTTCCATACGCGGAAAATACATGGTTTGTAGCTTGGAAGCCCTGAATGCAAGTGTGACGGCAGAGTGGGTTCAAAATTATTCGGGAATTAGAAAAGGTTTTGAAAACTAAATTATACCTCACCTTCAAGCATAATTTAGAAAAAGACGTAGCGAATGAGCGGAAGAATGAATATTTTGATTCGTGTTTTCCATGAAATATAATTAGACATTTAGGGGCATCGAAAATGAATGAGAAAAATTCGTACTGCGTAGGTAGACATTTTTTACAGAGTATGATTTTATAAGCATCCGGAAGGACGTTCGTTCGAAAGCCGGCATCCGGAGAGATTTGAATTATTATACAATGATACTGCAGGCTGATTAGTTTCACAACCCTTTTAATTCATCTTTTTGAAATGAAAACGCCCTTCGGAATTTCGGTTGACATTTCATGAGTTAGCCCACCTCTTGTAACTATCGATTTCTTACGGCAGGTGGCTACCTGCGTGATCTGCAGATCCGCGGGTCAAAAAAGAGTTATATAGAAAGATCGAAACAACTACACAGCACAGAGTTCTCTTTGGCGCTGTGCGACTAGGCGGCAGGGAGGACGGCAGTTCAAGCGAGTGAGAAGTGGCTTACAAAAAGCGAGCGCCTTGATTGGGATGCAATGTTGTTGTGTTTTTGCAACTATTGGAGGCCAGCATACTGATGGAAATAAAAGAAATCAGCGGAGGGCTACTCTCAATGCTTTAACTGCAGATCTACAGAGCACAGGTTTGGGTCAGGCAGGCATGAACGCAAAATGCCTGTGGAACTGGGCCATACTCATGTATATATATAATGATAGGGGGCGCTCACTGATCTTTCATAGGGACTCACTCGTTCCGTTGCGCCTTATATATTCCCAGCATGAAAAAACAACCACGTTTTCGGATGCAAAGACAACTTGTTGATATGAAGACAAGCAAAACCACTGTGATATTATAAAATTTGAATGAAAATGAGGACTAAATTACGCTCAAATGCGTGTACTTGTATCGTCATCTGCCGGTTTATAACGCCAGCGTCCGCAGAAAGGGTGCTTTTTATGTTACTGTCTTCACCACAGATGGCTATTCTGAATAAATGTCTGGGTGTGATTATGGAAAATGCCCACTCTTGAGAGCGTTTTTTGACGGCTAGACTGCCCCGCTCATTTCTTCCGTCTAATAAAGATATTCGTCGATTCCGTGTAAGTCCTCCTTGGAATTATTTTTTACGTGCTCACAATAAATACAAGGTTGTCGTCAACGGATCAACTTTTCAGCTGGGTTGCTAAGAATGGACACAGGTCTGACCCGAGAAGGCTTACGTTACACTAGGCATGGCGAAAAAATCAAAGAAGATGCAGGTCGACTTAAGACTCCAGGCTGCCTATCCAAGCACCGAAACCCGGGATGATTTAAAACTTTAATAGCGTTTAGTGGCCCAGTTGATGTTCCCTTCAAATTTTCCTGTTATCCAATTCCGAGAGGTTGCCTCTGGCGAAATTATATATATATGAATATAATAGAGGGGCGCTCATCAATCGTTTCTACGGAGCTCACCCGTCCTGTTGTGCCTTAAGGCTCTCTCTCAAGCCCAACGAGCAGCCGCAGAGCGGGGCATGATATAGGCAGAATGGCATTACCGACAAAGACAATGGAGACTTTGTTTTTGTCGACAATACCAATCTGCATACATAAATATCTGTCCACCCCCATTCATACATCAGTTGCTTGCCTGCCAATGGCTGCTCTGTCACGCCGACAAATTTATTCTGACCAGATCACTTTCTCCTCTGTTTATTTCGCCTGACGACAGGTTGGTGTCACCAGGTCGAAAATGCATGAGTGCAACTCGATTTTTTACAACGGGCCTTTTATCTTCATAAATATCTAAATTTGAAAATTGGCATTCATAGGAGCATATTTCGAACGGAATATATATTTCAGGAGAGATACTACGGTTTCTTTTGCAAATTTCCGACTTCGGTTCCCCAACTCGTCCTCGGATGTGAGGCAAGTTTGCAAAACAGTTAATATTTAAACATGCATAAGAATTGATATTTCCCTATCACTCCTGCTAGTCACCTTTTACTGTGGGCTGCCGTCATGTTCTGATTGGCTGTCGACTTTTTCATTTTCTTTGAGGTAGTTATACACAACGTCCATTTCGATCTGCCGGTTGATGCATGATGCCGATTGATGCCTCTAAAATTCACGGCCTTTCTTAGATGAACAGTCAACTATAAGTAAGTCTTGTCCCAGACAAAGTTGTATCTGGTTTGCAACCTGTTCATGGCAACGTGGGACAAGTATTCTCGCGTTTTTACTGCCAGCTAATGTTTTTTTTATGCTTTTAGAAGTAGAATATCAGTCTGACCGCAGTAAACTGCACTACAGGTTTCGCATGGTATCTTATAGGCGATTTCCTTCCTATCTGAACAGCCAATCCTATGCTTAAGGTGTACAAGCTGGTTATGGAGTGTAGTCGTCGGTCTGCGCCCCACATGTATTTGGTACTTTCCAAGGTGTCGTTAAATCAGTTCGAACACATTCTTAATGTACGGAAGTGTTCGCCAGTTTTTTACTAGGGTGCCTGACCGGAACAATCCTTGTCTTTTTCCTTAAACTCCTGTTGTCTCACGCATCAGTTTACAAAGTATCTAGGATGCCATTTCGGGAAAACAGTTTGAACGAATAATTCAGTTCTGTTGTGTCGGTTGCGTTCTCAGAGCAATTTGTATTTGCTTGGTTAAGGAGGCCGTTCAGGGCACTCCGTTTGTGAGAGGTCGGGTGATTGCTTTTGTAGTGTCAAAGAATTTCAGTGCAATTTTCTCTACGGTAAACGGATGCGCGAAATGTCCTATTAGGCCTTCTCCGTAGAAGGACATCACGAAACGGCAATTTGCCTTCAATGGAACTTAAATACCTGCATTTCATAGATAGAAACCATAGTTATTCACCCGTTGTGATGCTGCTCTGCCTGGTATCACTTACCTGCAACATTTTGCCTCGAGCAGATTCCCAAACCAGGTGCGGGTCTTGAAATCCTTCCTCGTCTGCCAAAACTCACAGCTCTAGACTTTCCACAGAGGTTTATACGAAAAAACCGTCAAATTGCCGGTACAAGCAGAAATGCGGGTTCCAGGAAGTTGCTGTGTGGAAGGGGATGGTATAACTTAAACAAATGATTCATTCATCCGGCGTTTCGGATTCACATCCACAAACATCACCATCAGGGGCAGTCGTATATACGGATACTTCATGCAAAGGAAATTCCAGTATTAGTAGAATGAAGGCGCTACTGCATGTCTATGTCAACTGATCTTCCCCTTCATCGAGGACTGTTGCCCGCTGGTGGGCTAATTGCTTGCTCAGCGGCATGCAAGTCGCTAACTGCCGAAATGTCACCACCCGTGTCGAAAGTTGGCGTGATGATTTCTCGGCCACCTGACTTACTGACCTGCGCACTTCCCTAGAGTTGATATTTCCCTGTCACTCCCGCTGGTCAGCTTTTGCTTTAGGCTGGCATCGTGTTCTGATTGACTAACGCCTTCTTCATTTTCCTTGGGGTAGTCGTACACAGCGTCCACTTTGATCTGCCGATTGATGCATGAGCTATCAGCATGAATGACCTCTAAAATTCACGGCTTTTCTTAGATGAGCAGTCACCTATAATGCAAGTTTTGTTCCGGACAATGATTTATCTAGTATCAGTATCTAGAAACAGTATTTTGCCTTCAGCGGGATTTAAACATGTGCTTTTCACAGAGAGACACCATATTTATTTACCCTGCATGAAAGAACGTTAGGGCTACTTATCAAGCGCATTCCGTTGTGATACTACTTTGTCTGGTGTCATTTACTTCAACCTGCTGCGACAGTCTAACATGTCAGATAGAGCGCCCCACAGTACCGTCGTGAAGTAACATTCTACCTCGACTAGAACCTGCAAATCAGGTCGACTGCGTCAGGGGTCTCGAAATCCCTCCTCGTCTGCCGAAATGTCATTACCCATGTTGAAAGTTGGCGTGATGATTTCTCGGCCACCTGACTTACCGACGTGCGCACTTCCCCAGGGGCTTTTTTTCTAGTCATACAAAGTTCAGACGCCGAAAATGGGGTGAAAATGTCGGTGCACTTGCTGATAAACTTAATTCCCTTCAACAGTGACCAAAGTTACTCGCGACTCACGCGATTATCATATCTCGCGTGAATTTCGGACTCGTCGAACTTTATGCGCGGCCGGATCCCGTCGAATGATCCGCGACGTGAGGTTTGGTGTCACTTCTCCGCACTTCTGTCGCGTGTTCGGTGATTCGTGTCCAGGGCGGTCTTCCAGTTTCTCCGACGTCGTTGCGTTGTCCGCGACTGCATCAGCTTTTATAAACGACTGCAGAGGTCTCATACTAATGGCAGCAAGTCTTTTGGCCTTATCATCTGCCGCCTTGTAGCGAGACTAACTCCTAGCGTCTGATGGCCTCCGAGACGTTCTTTAATTCAGAATAATGCCTAAGCAAGAATGCGCCCAGTTTACAAAGGAAATGTTTCTTGATTTAGTCACTTCCGAGCATCAGCAACTCCTGGATTGCAGATTTTAGAAAATTATGAAAATGAACTGTATTTCAGTAAATGCTGCCTTTATAATTATTCACAGAGCATGTAGCTTTTTGATACGTCCTGGCTATTCGGGGTTAACTCCGACTGATGGGGCGAAACGTCGAAGAAAGGAAGTAAATGTTATGTACTACGAAGATGGCTTCCGTTAGTGTCACATCTCGACCTACTTGGCTTGATGACTGTCCCAAGTCAGGAGGCCAGGCCCAGGCGTATGGCCTGTTTTGTGGACAGAAGGGGATCGCTTGTCAAGCTGGTCCAGTCATCCGCACGCCAGAGAGATGTCACTGACGACGCCGGTGACGTGTCATCCGGAGAGACAACCTGCTAGTGGGTCAAAAACAGGGGTGGATTGTACGCTGGCGGACACCTGAATGGGAGAGAGAGAAATCAACGACAAAAACCACTCCCGGACTTATCAATGCTTCAGCATTTTCTGATTCGGCCCACACACAAAATGCCAAATTGAGATTATACATAGATATTTTGGCAGATTTTGAATGCTTCCTATTGACTCAACTGTAAAAACTGGGCATCTAGGTAGGATTCGAAAACACGCAGTAAAGAGAAGGCTTTAGTACAGCTAGCGCTCTAACCACTTAAGCTAGTTGGCTATACTAAAGCCATCTCCTTACTGCCTGGGTTCGAATCCCACCGAGGCACCGAGATTTTCACAATTATGTCAATGTGAAATGGATATTTGGCATAGGTCTAGACCGAGTGGGCGGTTAATCTCCATCAGCAGACATTACTGGCTAACATGGAAAACCCCTGTGGCATGATGATCAATGAAAAATCAAGGAGAAAAATGCATGCTACCTAATCAGTCATTTTTTACAGAGTGTAGTTTTCGTATGCAACCGAAAGGATGTTTGTTCGAAAGTCGGCATCCTGAGGTAACTGAATTATTATTACACTATGCTGCACGACAATTACTTTTTAACCCTACTTAAGCAATCTTTTGGATACGAAAGCCATTTCGCAATTTCGGTTGACATTTCATGAGTTAGCCTACCTACTGTATGTGAATTGACTTTTCCCTTCGTGGCGCTTACATATGGAAAAACGATTTGCGAAGTGCGAAATGGATTTTTTTCACGCCAGTAGATGTTTTTTAATTTTTTCCTACGTGTAAATGCTCCATTAAAACGAAAGTATCCATCAAAATTGTATCGTATGATTCCTGGACGGATGCGAAGGTGCGACTCAAGCCGCAAGGCCCAACGAGCTCCTAGAGTAAAATATGGTTAACATTAGCTCAGTTCCCGGCATATATGCTCAATGAAAGTTCAAAACTACTGGGGTTGACAGAAGCAATATGCAGTATCCTTTGGCATTTCAGTTTTTAGAAGAAGAAAATAGGCTTTCCGGGACAGGTTTATTTACTGCTGACGTTTCAAAGAGCTGGGTCGGCTCTTCATTGTCAAAGCGTAAACTGCACTTAATCGATCAGAAATTTAATTTAAAGTGGCAAGTTGTGTTGGCCGGCCTCATGCTGATCGATTTTCTTCCTCTCCTCCCGCTGCGTCGGCCTCTCGGGAAGTGGTTGACGAGCCTTTTGCCTGTGTGATTTATTAGTCACCACTCCGTCGAGGGAAGCTGATTGGACTTTAGTCGGGCGGTCGGTCGGACGGTTCTTGTTCTTCCTCACCGAGTAAGCTCAGCGTCGGGGTATCTCCGTGCGGCCTTCTTAAGTCCGGTGTGGTTGTTTGGCCCTGAGCTCTACGATTGTGATGACGTAGGACTTTGTAAGCTGCAGGAAGGTCCAGATGCCTGTTGATAGAGTGGGCATCGGAGAACCACGCCTCGAGAGTTAGCCGTTCTGTTTTTGTGTTGCCTCATCCTAAGATGATAGCCCTCTGGAGGTCAAAAGTATGCCCGTTTCTCCAACGTGTGTTGCTAGTTGAGAGTTAGGGTGGAATCTCCGATTGGCCGATTTGTGCTCTTGTAGGCGAGTTTGCAATTTCCGCCCGGTTTCGCCCACATAGTTGCAGTCGCCCTCATTGCAATTTATTTTGTAAATGACTGCTGAGGTTTCAGCGGTTGGCAATGGGTCCTTATGTTGCATTATGCGACGTCGAATTGCTGCTTGGGGTCGAAGGTCTATGCCTACTCTGGCGGGTTGTAACAGTCGCGAGACCGCTTCAGAGACCCCTATAACGTAAGAAATGGCCCTCCAGACTTCGGGTTGCCGCTCATTTGGTTGTTGTCTGGGCGCCCAACGTCTGCTTCTCTCGATGAAATGCCTGGGATAACCATTGGCTGTAAATAGGTCCACAAGGTACAATCGTTCGGCCCTTTTATCTTCTGGTGTGCTGCAGTGTGTTTCGACTCTTTGGAATAGAATACGGACATAACTACGTTTGTGAGACAGAGGATGGTTGCTGTTGAAGTGTGGGATCTGTCTCGTGTCGATGGATTTTCGGAATACTGTAGTTTGCAGCTGTCTAATGGTACACCGGCGCACAAGTACGTCAAGGAAGGGCAGTTGGTTGTTTGTTTCCGCTTCCGTCGTAAATTGTATATCCGGGTCAATCGAGTTCAGTAGTTCCTTTAGGTGTTCACTTCCAGTTGTTTTGACAACGATGAAGGTGTCACGACATAGCGGTCCGAGAACTTTGGTTGATATTTCGTGAACACCAAGTGTTCTACCCGTTGAAGAACTTCTTCAGCGATTAGGCCTGATATAGGGGAGCCCATAGGAGTGCCCTTTATTTGTTCGTACATTTGTCCGTCGAAGGTGAAATAGGTCTTAAAAAAGTTTTGTACTTTCAGAATGACTCCATAACATCTTTTTTTCTTAAATCAAGCTCCCCCAAAAGCAAGGATGAATTTCTTAAATTTGTATTTACGCCTTCACTTGCTCCTGTAGGACAGGTTACATATGGTCGCGGGAGACAAATCGCCTGGCCCAGCGGATGCGAGAGCGTCATCCTGCCTGGCTAAATACAGGCGGGGAAAAGTATGTCTGGTAACAATCGGGAGATGGCACCCAAAAAATCCGTTACCTAGAAATAATACCTTTAACGGCGGACTCAAACGCCTTCAAGCTATATCAGCGGTTGCAGGCCTACTTTAACGCACTACTCGGACTTTCCGCGACGGCCTAATATGGGTTGGCCGAACGAAAATCGCAGGAAGTTACATGGACGATGGTCGCTGTTACCCAACCATCCCCATCGTTACACACGTACACCTGAATATACGGCATACATTCGCATTATGGCGGTTTATTACAAAACAAAATTACTTCTAAATAGGATAAGTCTACGCAACACGGGACAGGAACCGTTCCCAGGCATTTGTCAAAGAGATGGCATTGAGGCCAAACCAAAGACGATATTGTACTTCGTGTATGTGAGCCCACACAGCTCGACCACATACAGGGCCTCCCTCGTGGAGTTTCCTTTTCAGTCTACTCCAGTATGCCTCAATGGCATTGGTGTGCCTTCCGGTGGTAGGGTCCTTGAAGTTCTTTGAGTGGTTAACAGAGAAATGTAGATAACCTTTTGAGGGAAGACGATTATACGCCTCCCACTTGTCCGTTACCAATATACTGCTTTTGGCGACCCATTTTGTAATGACGGAGTGGAGAGCGGGCCAATTTCAATTATTAACCTGTTCAACTAAGCCTTTCCGTCGGCTAGTATCGTACATCCCGACCAGCCACCACCCATAAAACGCCTATTACCACCTGTCCCGTAAGACTGGATGCTTTGGTTAGGCGGATTTTTTTTGGGTGCCATCTCCCGATTGTTACCGTATGTCTTTATCTCGATTAAGGCTCCCTATTTTGACAGCGGCCACCATTTAGTCATTTATAAATGCCGTCGAGGCACTCCGAGTTCCTGCGTCAACGAATACTCGCGACGACAGTGATAGTGTCCATACGGCTAACGAACCCAATCTTGCGCCAGCAGAAGGCGTTGGGTCAAGCACTTAATCTCCCTTGAGCGATGATAATTTCTAAAATTCCCCCTTCGAACCTGCTTAACTTGTTCTCAATCTCCCTACCTTCATCTCCCTCCACCCCTCCACCGTTGCCATGCCTATGAAGGAATTAACTAGAAAGGTGGGAAAGCCTGCTTTTAGCACAACTGGGACTCACTTGGTTGACAACGGCCATTAGGTGGAAATTAGCTGAGCATTCAGAGTCCTCTGCAACGTGTCGATGAGGCGTTCCAAATTCCTGCACCAGCGAATACTTGTAAGGACTTCGGCAGAGCCATGGGGCTAGCCAACCCATCTTTGTTTTCGAAGAAGGTGTTTATACAAGCCCAATATCTTCCATGGCCGAAGCTGGATTAGATATTTCTTCCGCATCTTGCCAGGCCGCACTAAATCGATGCAACTTGAACATCAATAACGCTCCGACGCCTTTCGTTCTTCCCCCAATCTCCCCTCCACCCTTCTCACACCTTGGACAAAACTAGACGTACCCTGACATGTCTGATCGCCCTCAACCCTCTCCGTCATGACTACCATTCATAGGATATCCTAACATTCGCTGTTTTGGCGCAACTTACTTTTTTTTACTCCTGGGCCCTGAGAATGAATAGTCGAAAGGGTACGTTCGTTGAAATCGACGTCTTCGATGCCTACACGCTATAAGTATCTTTCGTTTGTTTTTTATACAGTGAGTGACCGATCTCATGAATTTTGGCTGAAATTTCGAAATGCGTTTGCGATTCGGAAGGATTACTTAAGTAAGGTTGTAAATCTAATCACGCCGCAGCATAATCCTATAGTATGTCGGACTTGGCAAAATCTCGGTTTTTGAGTACATTTCTTTCCAATCTCCTGTAGAAGACGTACTCGACAAAAATGACTACTTTTGTAGCAGGCATTTTTCACACTGATTTTTATTGGTCTTGTAATTTCAAATATATTTTACAAAAACACAAAAAAATAATCCTTCTTTCCCTTACTTAACAGATAACTACGTAGTCTGCATGTTTTATATTCGACGGAGAAATATAATTAGGCTTTAAACATTTTTCTATTTCCTAATTAATTTGGAGCCTTGTCAGCCGTTATATTAGCGCCAAGTGATTTCACTCTACTTGGTGCATGCGTTCTGCGTAGGGAAAATAATATGTTCTCCCTTGTCTTTGAAAAGATGCCATACTGAATCCATAAAATTTTACATCGGATGCGGACTATGTTGCAAATTGTTTATGAGGAGCTCTGCTAAACGGACAGGTACGATGCTGTATGAATGGACATTGTACGGTCTTAAAGAATCTAATAATTTGAAACTCTTTTAAAAATTCATTATATTCCTGCCTTGAGTATAAAACATGAAGAAGTCGTTAATCTCTATTAATCACATGAAAGTAAAAACATTCTTGTTCGTGTTTTTTTGTAAGCTATATTTTGATTTATAAGAACATCGAAAATCAGTGTTAAAAATGCATGCTACATAAGTAGTCATTTTTTCACAGAGTACGGTCTCTACAGGAGATTGAAAAGAAATGTATTCAAAAGCCAAGATTCTGCCGGTTGCAAAAACTTTGGGATTGTGCCACAGCATAATTCTTATTACAACCCCACGTAAGTAATCCTTCCTAATCGACAACGCATTTCCTAAATTCCATGAACATTTCATGAGATCGGTCACTCAACGTATGCAGCGTATAAGTTGCACATAGCGGGACTTACGGTCATTTGGCCCTAATGGGGCATTTGGAAATTTTTCATGATCAGCAGTTTGAGTTGCGGAACTTGTGACTGTAGTCAAGTTGGACAGAACCAGGGGGACATTAGCAGAGCCGGGCGCAATAATACCAGATAACGGTGTAATGGGGGGGGGGGGGTTGGGAGGCGTAAACCGTACCTCGGAGGTTCATACGCATATTAAACAAAAGAATATATCATTCCTACTGACTGCAAGACAAGTCCTGACTAACACCGCGCTCGAAAGGAAAGATACACACTTAACGCGTGATTTATGAAGACGGACATGGGCGGTCAGCGTTTCGACTTCTCCGGGCACTGCAGGTCATGCATCATCGCTTAGATTAGGCATGTTACTCCCGGGAAAATTTGAAAGCCATAATCACCCCACCAGCCCTCCTGAAGTCTTCGCATTCATAAATGCTCGCTATCAAGGTAGGAATCGATAAGCACATGATCATCACGGGTATGTGGAAGCACGTAACGGCTCAAATCACCCAATAACCATCTCCTCCATGCCTCCAAACAGCTACAGCTACTAAACACCGATATAATTGGCGGGAAACACGAGTAGGTAATTATAGTCGGCATCCAGAATGAACAGCGATCGGTGACGACTGGCATATGGCAAACGACGATACTGTCTCACAGATAACTTCAAATTTATGTACGTTCCCAGCCTTCCAAATAAGACAATAGAAAGACATGTCTAAACCGTCTGACGACGAGTACTGCCGTTGCAGCAATAATTTCAGTTTCTCTGAAAAATCACCTTTTCGTTATAAATGCGTAATTTAAGGGTCCCTTCAGGCCATTTTGACAGAGTTTCGTAAGCCTCTAGATTTTTCTGAAAAGAAATAGATGAAATGAAATCACTGAAGCGCACTGAAACCCGCGGACCCTGATGATATTTGATTCTGCGCTTACTCCAGCCGAGAATGCAGGTGTAGTAAGCAAGCAGGCTGTGGCCGACCACAGCCAAGTTTGTCTTCTAGAGGAAATTGTGAATAAACAGGAAACACAAGTTGACACAAATTCTTCAATAAAAGTTTGCTCAACGAACCACTGCTACATGTTCCATCAGTGACCGATCCCTTGAAGCATTAGCCGAAATTCTGAAACCTCTCTAGGATAAGGAAGGATCACTCACGTGCAGCTGTAATATTGACGATCAAAATACTTCAATCACAACAGAATGCTTGCCCTTGAGTGCATTTTTCACAAAATACTTCGTCTGTAAAACTGGCTAATTAAGTAGTGTAGTGTTTCCACTGATCTTTAATTAACACGTAAACTGAAACATAGTTTATTGAAAAATTAACTAAAAATGCCTTTTCTCTCACTTCGTCACTGAATAAAGCACGTTTTTTTAAAATTTAGGTTCTAAAAAGTTTTCATTGGCGAGCTTTTTAAGGCAAGGAAACTTTCATTGAAAATGTATCCACGCCTTCACTTGCTCCTGTGAGGCAGGTTACATTCGCTCAAATGATCCAAGCGGTTGCGAGAGCACCATTCTATCTGGCTAAACCAAGGGACGTAAAAGTCCATCTTCAGCGCAATGTTGACTCTCTTGGTTGACAGCGGTCGTCACTTAGACGTCAAGCAAGTATTTCTAGTCATCTATAAAGGTGTATCAAGTTCCTGCGACGACAGTTACATTTGCACGGAACGGGTGGTGCTCTGAGGGTGATGCTGCAACAATTCCCTCACAATGTGGCCTCTATGGCGTGGTGATACCTCTAGGTGCCGGCTCGTTCATCGTGCCATCCACCTGCGTCCTCCCTCGTCTCCGGTCTTCTTGACTGTGTCTTGACACCGAGCTCTGTCGGGGGAGGAGAGAGTGTGGTAGATGTTGTGCAAGTCTGCCACAGCTATTATCAAATTCACGCACATCTCACGTTGCGTACTCTCACCCCGATGTAGAGCACACGGTGGACATCGTCGACAAATACGTTTGAAGTGTCATCTTATGCACCTTATTTCGCCTTTTCCAAGCCATGAAGGGAGGTGTTCTTGTATTTTTCTAGGTAGGCGTCGAACCCTGTGACTAACATGACCTGCTCCACAGGAGCAAGAGGAGAAGTAACTGCACATTGAGGTGGTCTGAGATAGCAACCTTTCCTTGCCTTCTCTGCCTGAAACAGGGTAAATAGAAGATATTATTCGAACCCCTTCAGCTGGGAAAGTTCGTGAGACAGCTTAATCAAGACGTCTTCTTAGGAGTTCACACGCAGCGTCCCCACTAAAAGATGCTTTGTTGGTGAGAGTTTCCAGAAGGCCACTTGACGAGCATACAGTACGTGGCCTATCTCATGAACCCTAGTGACAGAATCTGATGTGAGGATTAAGGACGTCTTAAACGTTGTGAATTTTGCTTGCCCGCTCAGTCTCTTCTAGGAAATGTCCTCATCTTGTGCACAAATTGTGTCACTTAATTTTTTCAAGCAAAGCGTTCATGAACTTGGTCGAAAATGGACGTCGCGGCACACTCGGGTAATTTCCTACGTTAATACCTGTTCTGGACCTTGGTCGCCAATCTATGCGGGTTCTTTTCTTGGAAGTAGGATAATTTAGTCCAGAGAGTTTTAGTAAACAGAGGTTAACGACTTGAAAATTAGTTTTTTGTCCGATGGTTACCGTGGTAATCAGCTTTCAAAAACAAAGGTTGTTTTAGGAGAATCAGATGTTTTTGTCGATTTATAGCATTCAGATTAACAGATCTGTACGATTTTGTGCCCTAAAGTGTGATAATAACGCACACAGGCAATCCTTCATTTATATGGGCCACAACTGTTTTGCCGTTTGCAAAATCCTACGTGTTTTCACAAGAACGGCCACCACCGAACTGTTATTTTCAACTTAGAACATAATAAATAAAACTTTTTGCGCAGTCTAGCTTCCGCACATGCTTAATTCAGAAGTGGAGCGAGCAAAACGTTAACATCTTCGGCAAAAAATCAGTGTATAAATCGTGTAATGGAGTCTAAATTTGAGTAAAAACAATTAAAATAGCCGTAATATAAAGAAAAAGGCATGCTCTTACGTTTTCGGTCGAAAAATATCACCATTTTTTAGATAGGCGAAAGAAACATCCGAAAGCGTCAAATTTTTTCCTGGCCTCACTCTGTAAAAAATTAAAGTACCCTGTCATCCGTCAACGGAATGCAGTATCAAAGCACCCTTTATAGAGGTAATGTATTAGATAAAGTTTTCTACTTGATGTAAGACAGATCCATGCTGACTTTCGTTGTGAACGTCAGTTTTATTCGACGATCAGGGTTTTTGTTTGCTTGATGCTTCACGTGTGACCCAGATGACGTTTTAAATGAAAAAGAAAGCCAAAACACGTGCTACTTCGATAAATGCCTCATAAGCACCTGATTTTAAAGTTTCTAGCAAACACATAATGCAGAATCTGTCCTTATAGGCAATCATTTGAAAACACCGAAAATCGCAAAATATTTATCGATAATACAAGGTCAATCTGAAACTCAGCGTAATCCCGAACGAACGAAAAGTGCCAATCAATGTACCGGAAGAAACTTTCTTTTTTAAACGCAGAATGTTATGCGTACTATTACACATGTCAATTCCATGTAAGATTATTTGGCACTAATCGACCCGGCAACATGTGACCTTATGAAAACTTCTGTTCCTTTGATGTCCTTTTCGGCAAAATCAAGCGATATCTTGCTTTTCATTTGAACCACATCTCAGTAAATTGGAAGAACTAAAAGATACCAAGAATCTTTGGGAAACCGTTTTGGAATCTTTAATCAGAATGTAGGCTGTTGGCAAGACGCCAAACCTGAAATTACACTAATTCTAAAGGGATATTTAGATGTAAATATCATTAAAACAATATTTTAACTGATATTCTATTTGTGCTTGCATATTCACTCAGTTCTTTTCATGGGCGGACGTTTCGAAAAGTCAAAAATGAGGTTAACGCATTTGCAACCATTTTTGACATCTGCGGGATTTTGCGCTTTTCTAAAAATTGGCATTTCTAAACAACGCAACATTGTCTTTATTATTTATTTTGTGTTTTTAATTCCCTGAAATTCTGATTTATTAGCATATATATATTTGGTCCATGGATTGGTGTCGGTTTCCGAGTGATTGGCAATCATTCGTAAATGTCGACAAATTTCATGCGTTAGGTCACCCACTGTACGTCTGCTTTCTATAACTTCTCAGCAGACCAGTACATCTATATGGCAGCGGTGTAAAAATGTCAGTGACAAGATAACTCGATCAACGTTTATGTGGGAATATGGGGGGAGGGGATAGTAAGGACCCATGCCAGGTACGGGATGAGAGTGGAAATGCACGGGGAATGGTATGGTTAGTCGACTTGCGACCATGGCGGATGCGGAGCCTAAACGTCCTTATTCTGCGTGCACAAAATCGGTTTCCGTAACCTGATTGCGGCCGTTTCTGCTGTTGCTAACAAGCATTCCAACTGCCACCTCCCACGCAAGTGGGAGGTGCACTTCTTGGCTCCGTCTCCATGCGGCTACTCCGCTGCATGTGTGATCCGAGTTGAGGCTATCACGGCGCATCAAGCGTTGTGGCTTGGACGTCCGTGTGACTGACGCCCCAACTCAGTCCACGCATTCCGTCCGTGTTAGTGTTTGTGTGGAGTGGCGGACTGGTGTGCTGAGAGCCAGGCTGAAAGAGCTCTTTCTAAACGTGACCTACCGCACTCTCACGCATGCGAGATGTACGCCACCCAACCCCCCTTGAGTGAAATCTTGGTGCTTGTGTTTGTGGGGGAGGGGAAGGCAGGTCGCTCATGTGGCGTGCACAGTCAAGGTCACCAGACCATGTCAGCCAATGCGTCCATTCGTCGCACCAGTCAACCGATCGGCTCGGACAATGCCTGGGGCCTTGGAGTGGGAGGTGAGAGTGAGATCGGCGGCTCAGCGCACTTTCCACACAATAGACAATCTGACGCGCTTGAAGTTATCGCGGTGCACTAAAAACCGGGATTTAGAGGGTTGCCAACTGACGGGATAACTTGGACCTCGCAGTCGGCACAATGTTGTGTGTTTGTGTGGAGCAGCCAGGTGGTAGTCTGAGAGTCAGGTTGCAACGGCTTCTTCTTAATGTGGCCTTTATGGCACTCCCACCCCATGGGAACCGAACCAGGTGTAACAGCGCGCCTAGGTGCGGCTTCGACCGTGCTAGCCACCTGCGTCCTCCCCCGACTCCGATCTTCTTAACTCTGTCTTGATACTGGGTCCACGTGAGAGGAGAAAGATGCAGTAGATGCAGCGCGAGTCTGCGTTCGCTATAAACTAAATCACGCACAAGTCACCATGCCTGCATCACCTTGTTATGGAACACACGTTGAACATCGTCGGCAACGACGGTCAACCTATCATGGTGACAGTCTAGTAGACCGCTATTGGTGTTATCCACTGCGGAGCATAATAACAGAAGTTGTCCGTAAGCAACTCGAGAAAATGAACGTTAACTTGGGGGAAATGAGACCTGTACTGATGGGTCGGCGTGGTACAATTCTGCTCTAGGACAACGTACGCTCATACGTTGCCAGGATGACACTGCAGAGACCGAGTGACTTGGTACGAGACTTTACGACATCTTCCCTTTACCTGCGATCTTTCACCCGCTGAATACAATTTTTTAAGCTTTTGGACATTTTTAGCCGTGTAACTTTCAGAAAAGAAATTGAGGTGGAGGCTGGATTCACGCAGATTGTATCACCAGAGTCAGCAGATTTTCATCGATGAGACGCAAATAATTTCTCGATGGCTGGAAAAGATGCGCACATGTTCACTAATCATATTTTGACTTATTTCAACATACGTTGATTGAAATTTTCAAGACAAAAAGTGCGTTTCTTAAATCGACCAGTACCGTCCGAGGGTCTAATATTATTCTAATTAAAAGCAAAAAAACTGGAGATGCCTGAAACAAACAAAAATATGGGATAATAAACGACACCACATCTAACGGCGCGATGCTACCACTATCTATCTGTTTTTTTTAACAGGTCAGCCAGACACGGATTCCGCAGAATCCACCACGTCTGATACATGCGCTGTCAGTACAAAGTAAATAAATCACACTCGTCTCCCTCAAGGCACTTGGGGGAACACATGCCTCCTTCCGCAAGAAAACACGTTCGCCCGCCCGCCTGACTGACTTCAGCACATGTAAATATAAAAGCCGCGCTACCGGCTGCGGCCTTATTGGAATTTAGGCTACCGCGGTCAATTTAAAAAGACCATACTGCGGGTGAGGGAACAAATCAAATACCATTTGTATTTATGTCTACGGCTTTCTATTCTGCATCGCGAAACCCGGTCTCTGCGGCTTGACCTTTCCATCAGCAACATGCAAAAACATCCTAGCAACTTTTTGTATTGGGTGCCGAGGTTTAGTAAAACACAGAACGAACCGCACACTCTCCTATCTCTGGGGAGCAAGACTGCCAGGCAGGGAATGCGCCAATTCTTTTTATTGGATCATGGAGGTAAAATGTTTTGACAACATTAACAAGGGTACAGGAATACCCGTGAATTCTATCGCTGAATTGTTATTGAGATGTATCCTGAAGGCTACCTCCCGTTTGACAACAATCTGTATAAACAGATAGTGGGAGTAGTTATGGACTCGTATCATCATCGGTTTTTGACGAATATAGTTATAGGCCAACTGGGAACTATCCAGCTTCTTCGCCTACTGCATAACGAACGGTTTGGCCGTCGCTGCCGACGATGTTTACTGCGTGCTCCATAGCAAGGTGAGGCGGACACGGGAGATTTAGCTTATGTTGTGAGTAGACTTGCGTGGCATCTACCGCACTCCCTCCTCGCTCATCTGGGCCAGGTATCAAGAAGAGAGGAAGTGAGAGAAAGTGGTGGTGACTGGCGCGGCAGGACCCGCACCTAGGCGTGCCACTACACTTCCTGGTCCACAGGAGAACATTTGCACGGAATTTCAATAAACAACAACAGCAGGACAAATGATCAGGAAGACAACGAGAATGTCCAGCGGGAACGCCCGTGCATCTACCGGCAGGGAACCAGGTTCCACAAAGCAGCCAGAGCGTATCAGGCCGCGAGGGTTTGCTGATGCTGGCATAGCAGACGTCAACATAAATCACGCGCACCCATCAAGTGACGAACTACGATTGAAGAAACATCACGTTCGCTCCCCGTTTTCGACGTCGATCTCAGTAAACGGGTTGACGACAGTATCCGACGTAACGTCTATCATAAGAAGACGTGATCTGGGCAACAAGCAAGTTTTGGGAGTTTCAAACCGCTAGTCTTAAAGCGTAATTTAGTCTTCTGTTCGGCTGATAGCATTGAGAGAGAGAGAGTTTAAAAGTGTCGAAAGTCGTATTTGGCAAAATAGGTACCCTGATCGGTTTATTGCTGATGAAGCCTGAAAAACCACCAAAGCTCTCGATTCTGACAGCAGGGAAGAGGGGGCTTTTTGTTCGGATTACATTTAAAGGGAATGCGCCGACTAGATCATTAAACTGCAGTGCGTGACCGATCTCAGGAAATATTAGTCAAAATTCTGGAATGCGTTTTCGATTATTATTTAAGTGGGGTTGTTATACTGATTGTCCTGCAGGATAACCCTATAACATTTCAAACTCGCCTGTGAATGCGCTTCTTTTTTGACCTCCTGCAGAAACCGCACTCGACAAAATTGACTACTTAACTAGCATGCATTTTTCCTATTAATTTTCGAAGGTCTTAGAAGTTTAAATATTTCTTACAAAAACATGCGCAAAAATAAGCTTTGTTTTTCTCATTTGGAGGGAAATGGCATTGTCTTCATATTTTATGTCCGAAGAAAATGTGTATTAAGGTTTTAAAAAAGTTTCGAAATATGAGATGTTTAAGACCGTGCGATGTCCATGCATGCGAGACCGCACCTGTCCGTCTGCTAATGCTTTTCATGAAATGTACAAACCAGTCTGGTTCCATTGCAAAATTTTATGAACTCTATGTGGTATCCTCCTAAAGACATAGAGAAATATATGATTTTCCTTAGGCGGAAAGCATACACCTTTTAGACTGAAATTGCTAAATGCTGATGCAATTGCAGATCAGGCTGAAAATTATTCGGGAATCGGGCAATTTTTTACAACCTAAACACACACTTTCTTCGGACAAATAATATAAAAACAATGTAATTTCCTTCCAAATGAACAAAATAAAGCATATTTTTGTGCATGTTTTCTGTAAAATATATTTGAATTTATAAGACCTTCGAAAAGTAATAGGAAAAATGCATGCTACTTAGGTAGTCATTTTTACCGAGTGGGGTTTCTGCAGGTCAAAAAGAAGCGAGTTCACAAGCCGACATCCTGGCGAGTCCGAAATATTATAGGGTTATGCTGCATTACCATCAGTATAACAACCCTACTCAGGTAAGCCCTCCTAATCGGAAACGCATTCAAGAATTTTGGCTTACATTTCATGAGATCGGTCACGCACTGTATAGCATGAACCTTTTCAGCAGCTGAGCACAGTGTACTATTCTCCGCTAGTCTCATACTATACGGAGAGGACAAAGACAAGTTACCAGCCCAGACCACTTCTGTGTGTATTTTCTCCTTCGCCTGCTTCTGTGAAGCAGAATATATTGATTACATGAGTCGTCGTTTGTTCGAAAGAAGAACATTTTTCAATCTGATTAGGATAGGATCAAGTAGAGAATGCTAACAGCTCTATTCTCGCGCACATGACAGAAAAAGACCCCCGTGTAGACGCCACAGAGGAGCTTTCCGAGTGATTTACAAGGTACTGTTAAGTCATCGAGAACTACTTGGCTGCGGTAGAGGCAGCTGCAGTCAGGTTATGCAAATCGGTCCTACGCGCATAGAAGGGCTTTATACCGGCTCCGCAGTTACGTGATTGAAAGTCATTAGGCCACACACCCAAACTTGACTACCTTTCCCAGTGCCCAATATCCCTTATGTTGCTGACTGTATTTCTATATTTGACTCCTCCCTCCAAACCCAGCTGTAGCATCATTGTCTACTTTGCTGATAGAAGCGAACAGGCGAGTTCCAAGTAGCAGTTCAGAAAATAAAGATGCGATCACTGGAACAAGAAGTTTATTTGCCTGACGTTTCGGATTCTCACTCGATTCCATCAGCAGAGACATTCCTTTATCTGCGAATGTCTCTGATGATGGATTCGAGTGAGAATCCGAAACTTCAGACAAATAAATTTCTTGTTCCAGTGATCGCACCTTCATCTTCTGAATTGTCTTCTTTCTCTGAAATGTTTTTTATCTATTTCAATAGCAACATAAATGCACGATCCCGAAGGCAATTCGTAAAAAGTAGACGTATTCTAACCAAATTACTTTTGCATTTTTTAATGTGGACCGAAAAGTAAACAGGCATAAGCGCTGTAATTCGCAACTCTTGGGTTTTTTTTATTAAAAAGAGCCATAGCACTGCAACAAAGTTGAATAACTATATTTAGAGTAAGTTTATTCCATACTAACAGCACAGATAGTCAGTTTGTTATTACCTACAAAGACAAGAGGGACTAGTCAGTCAGTCATACCCAACACCGAAGTGTGGAACACCCGAGGCTTGAACTCACGATCTGTTAGGCAGAAGTCCACGTCTTTAACTACTAGGCTACGATCCCGTTGTCCTGTCAACTTCGATCGGGAACACACAGTGGTAGGGGGGGGGCTCAGCGATCGTTCTTACAGAACTCACTCGTTCGGTGTGCTTTACGGGTTCTCTCTTGAGCTAAACCAGCAGCCGCACAGCGGCGCATGATATAGCAGTATGTTATTACGGACAAACATAAGGGAGACTGATTGGCCTGTCATACCCAACCCCGAAATATAGAAGATCCGAGGCTCGAACTCGCGACCTGTTAGAAGTCTCCCTTGTCTTGGTCGTTAATGAAATATTGTCTACTGTTGGGCAGCTGGTTGGGCTCGAGAGAGAGCCCGTAAGGCACAACAGAACGAGTGAGTTCCGCAAGACCGATCGGCGACCCCCCCCTCCTAGCACAGATAGTAGCAAAAAGCCATACACACGTGTTTCGCCGATATTCTGCTGCTGCATGACCCAGCTGCGGGAGGTTCGACTCGTCAGTGGGTCTCCCACTATTGCCTGTCTGTTTTCTGGAGGATACTCCAATTTAGAGATTGTTGCGTTTTAATTTTCTCAGAAATTAACTGCAAACTTGGAGTACAGCAAAATATATTTAAGGTCCACAGGCTCAGTGTCTTCCAGAAAGCATATAGGGAATGCTGGGGGACCCACTGACGAGCAGAACCCCTCGCAGCTGTGCCATGCAGCAAAAGCGTAGCGGCGAAACACGCGTTTATGGGCTTTTGGCTACCGCCTGGGCTGTTACTATGGAATCACCTTATCTTAAAGTAAACCATTAGCTGTCAGTTGGCAGTTAATGAATATTACGTGGTTACCCGCTGTGGCTGGTGGACGTTGGCCCAAATATGCATGCATAAAAGCTTCGGTTTGAGCCTACAGACCTTAAATATAGTGATCTACTCCGTTTGCAGTTAATTTCTAAGGGAATTTAAAATCATAGTTTAATGTTCTCAGAGAAAAAGTTCTATCCCATAAGGGTTGTCTTCGACATGTCTTAGTATTACTCCCCACATTTTTTCTTTGCTTAACAAGCAGGATATTGACGGAGATGGAGTTGGCCTATTAAATATTTAGCCGACTTTTCGCGGAAACACATTTATACACTTTCAGTCTTCTTCTATACTGCTCACTAACTGAGATGTTATTTGCATCTGATAGTCATTACTCAGTAGTTAACATGTCAGACCAATACGGACGTGTTACTGCAACTATGGACCGACATTATTGCTTGGAGTCCCCAGGTCCATGATTGATGTCTGATTCACATTAAAGGATTAGGTTTATGGCGTTTCAATGGCAAATTCGTAAAGGAGTAATTACATTCGCCCGTGGCAAAACAGTCTCAAAATGTGTGCTTTGGCTTAGTGAGTTCCCAAACTGGGCTAAATTCACCTAAAAGTGATCCCTCCTGGGCATATAAAAATATTTTTAATATTTTTGGGCTTACATTTTCAGGCGTATTCTTGTTATTCGACCCCCAGTATCCTCAGGCGGTCGGTATCAGCCATCATGATTGCGTAGCGTTTTGAAGGCCCACGGACACTCCTTACCGGTCATCCAAACCCGCCGTATAATATGAGCAATTGCAAATGGTTTAGGTCTATCCATATTGAAATGCCTCCATTTGACATCCTTTCCATCGCCGGTAAACCCGAATCAATCTCCCAGTGCCAACTCTTGATACCGTGCCTATGCATTCGCTCAGTAGCAGTGAAAGCGCATCTACCGACAGGACAATCAGGTGCCAGAGATCTGCCAACGCACACCGGTTTGCTGAATCACGAAATAACAGACTGAGGGGGTGGGACAGCATTGTATCCCGGCCTTCAATTCAAAAGGAGGGTCAAGTGCCCATCAGTTTTGGACCTACAGCCAATGATCTTTGGGCTGTCTTAGTAGTTTAAATGTGCGCCGGTTCCAGCAGAACGTGGCAAATGTTCAGAAGTGTGGTGAACTCTCCATTTCCCTTGCTCCTGCCAGTTAAGCCAAATGGAGATGTGATCGGACGTAGTGACAGGAGGGTTCCTTCTTTGGATGCCAGACACATCCTGGGAAGTCACACGTCTCCAACGTTCGGTCCTGATGATAAGTAATCATAGTTATACCTTCGACCACGTCGAAATATGTATGCACAGATTTTTCATTTATGTGTATTCGCCTCATGAATTACTGGAAAGTCGTTATCTTTGTTCACTAATTTGTAAATAATGCAAAACCAAAACAGCGGAAGATGTCTCTACTCACGTTATAACTCTGACTTCATATTTCGTTAAAGTACTAACTGCCGTCTTCTGTCCGAATGAATATAATTTTAACTAAGACGTGGGATGGAAAAGTATTCTAATTTTGCATGATTTAATGCCTTACTCTCTAAATTAGGGGACTCTCATAATAAAACAATTGCGGACCGTTGTCGCTAAGGTGTGATCGCACAGATACGTGAGCATTTTAAGTGATTCTACGCTGAGGTCATTTTTGCCCATTAAGATGCAGGGAATATCAATTAGAGAGCACAATTCTTAGGCACGCAGTTGTAGTACAGTTGGCAAAGCATTCGTATCGATTAGAACTAAACGTCAACCAATCATATCTCAAGGTCACGCCACCCGCTCCCACACAGCCAAAGTGCCCAGGAAAGATTAAGAACGACTAAAAGAACCCACCAACTGCACCGGAGGAAAGGAAACGCCTCGGCACTCGATGTCATTAGCCATCAAAGATGATTGTAGTGACGACATCTACAGTCGGTGGACTAACTGATAAAATGTCAACCGAAGTTCGGAAATGCGTTTTCGATTCAAAAAGATGAATTAAGAAGCGTTGTAAAACTAGTCGGCCTGCAGTATAATTTTATAATAATTCAGCTACCTCACAATGATGGCTTTCGAACGAACTTCCTTGCGGCTGCATATAAAAACTATACTCTGTAAAAAAAGAACTACTTAAGAAGCATTCATTTTTCTCATTGATCTTCGATGCCCATAAAAGTCCAGTTATATTTCATGGAAAACACATATAGAAATATTCATTCTTTTGCTCATTCGGTAAACAATTACGTTTTCTTTCAATTTTATACTCGAAAGAGGGACATAATTCGGTTTCAAAACGTTTTTAACTGCGAGACTTAAATGCCCTGAAATGGCAGTTCATAAAACGTCATGGATCAAGTCCACTGCTAGATGTTATGAACCCTATATGATCTCCTCGCAATACCGTAGAGAAATGTGTGATTTTCCGTACGGGGAAAACACATGACTTGCAGTTTGGAAGTCCTGAATGCAAGTATAATGGCAGAGCGGGTTCAAAATTATTCAGGAAGTAGAAGAGTTTTTGAAAACCAAATAATGCCCTTCCTTCGAGTATAAAATTGGAAGAAGATGTAAATTACTACCAAATGATCATGAAAATAAATATTTTTATTCATGTTTTCCATGAAATATAATTAAATTTTTAGGGACATCGAGAATCAATGGGAAAAAATGCATGCTTCTTAATTAGCCATCTTTTACAGAGTATAGTTTTTAAATGCAGCCGAAAGTAAGTTCGTCTGAAAGCCATCATCGTGCGGTAACTAAATTATTATAGAATTATACTGCAGGCCGACAGGTTTTACAACAATTCTCAATTATTCTTTTCGAATCGAAAACACATTTTGGAATTTCGGTTGACATTTCATGACTTAGGTCACCTACTGTATGCTTATTACAAAATTAAGATCTCCGTTAAAATAATTCAGACAAAGATGCCGTTCGGTAAAAACGAACGTGAGAGTTCCAGAAAGCATTCTATTAACCAGCACAGTGATCTCCACTCCCAGATCTGGTCCTAAGGCTGAGAACAAGGAGAGATTTTACCTACGCGGGAAACGTCTAAGCAGACATATTTTTCGTATTGGCTAGCTATTGAAAAGCCAATCATCAAGAATAGCGCATACATTACGGTAAGCAACGACTCGAATGCGTGTGACCAACCCCTCATCGCATCAAATGCCACCGCTGGCGATGAAGGTGGACATGAATAATCATCATAGGTGTGTGCTTGCACGCCCTCGTGCCTGCATCACCCTTAGCTGTTGTTTTTTCCAATGGTGACCTTGAGTGCGCACAGTAAATGACAGGCAAATAAGATTCTTGTGTTTCCCATCGCTTTATCCTCTCCTCTTCCTGCTCCTTTCCTCGAAGATGATTTTCTGTTTTTTTGCAGGTGACATTTGTCTTGTATTATCAGTTTTTTGCGTACTTTACTGCAGATGAAAGACCAGTATACTATCCGGTATGTTTCATAGAAAAGAATTCTGAAATTAGAAAGGATAACGTAGTTGGTACTGTAGCATTGAGTATCTTGAAAAATAATCCAAGGATATTTCAGTCATGCCAAGATGTTCACTTTTGAATAATCTCTTTCCGGATGAAATCAGACTCGATATAAAATGACTACCTATTTGGTATGTCAGTTACTCAAGTCTTCTTCAGATGTCGTACACGAAAAAAGTGCGCCTTTTGGTTCCGAAAGATTGAAATTATAGGATATTTTGGTCAGATGTGGTTATATAGCCCCAACTGAAGCGAATAAGTCCCAGCCACATGCAGTACGGGATGAAGTTTTTACGGTTGGGGTCGGGAAACCCACAGGCGATGAGGTCAAGTAGTTACATGCAAAAGATAAGCTATTGAGAATGCGTCGTTGTACATTAAGTGGTTGCGTAATAGTTGACCTAACACCTAACCCTAACCTCTAACCATAACCCCAACCCCGCACCCCGACACTATTGTGTCAACCAGGTTGGGCCACATGAGCGCATCTTACCATCATGTCTGTCCGGTTATCCGTGTTACTTACGCAGTAGACAACATCGTCCCTACTTAATAAAAAAATTTATAAGGCCTACACAACAGCTTCGTTATGTCACAGAGACATGTATGCTTTTCTTTACATCAAACGTAGAGAGCATATAGGTTGGAAATGCACAAATGCAATTGTTGGTCTAGTTGGCAGTCAATTGGGAATTTAAAAACCTTTTTACAGTCGAAATCCTCATTTTCCTTGGACATAAAATTTGAAGCAAACGTACTCTTTCTCTAAGTGCAAGAAAGAATAGTTTTCCCAAATTTTCCTTTATGTGAATTTACAAGGGTATCGTAAATCGATGGAAAGCGTTTATGCTATACAATTCGTCATTTCAGCTGAATGAAGTTTCTGCATGCAACCAGAAGGAAATTCCTTCAAAGTCCAACATCCCGCTGTAGGCGAAACATCTTGGGATTTCACTGCATGATAATCAATAATAACAGCACAGTCTTATTAATTCCTCATTGTCGAAAACACATTTCAGAATGTTTGTTAACATTTTATGTGATAGTCCTGCCAAAAGTCGAATTTTTATGAGCCGATATCAAATGATTGGCATCGGCGTCAGAGACCGTAACATCCATCAACTTTCTAAGGACAAACAGGAAAAAAATTGGGCTTGATCGCATTTGGTAGCCAGGCCCCGTATTACAAGTGGCTGGGGGTTTGTTTACTGGGTCTTTTTTGTGGGGCTACATAATCACGTCTGATCAATTTGGCTTCCGTTTTACGTTTGAGGTTAGGATTAGGGTGCCAGTTAACGGTGTCCGATTTTCGGGTTAGGGTTAAGCCCCTTAGGCTTGGGTTTTCGGGTGAGGTTACAGTTTGAGTTTACGATTAGGTTTCAGTGTTACGGCTACGTTTTATAGTTAGGTCTATGTCTAAGGGCTACGGTTACGTTTACGATTTCGGTTGGGGTTGGGGTTAAGCTTGCCGTAAGGGTCAACG
The DNA here is from genome assembly GCA_902702965.1 of Spirometra erinaceieuropaei. NCBI lineage: Eukaryota > Metazoa > Platyhelminthes > Cestoda > Diphyllobothriidea > Diphyllobothriidae > Spirometra > Spirometra erinaceieuropaei. The sequence goes on from CACRXP010000965.1 coordinate 207,603, forward strand.
GTTAACGTTTAAATTTAAGGTTAGGATTAGGGTTAAGGTCGTCGTCCGCTTCCCCATTCCTAGCTACAAACTGCGATCTAGCATAATTTTATTGCATCTGTGCACTCGGTTTTAGTTAACGTATTTCATAATTTTGATCATCTTCGCGCCTTAATGTGTGAGCATGTGGAAGCCGTTTATAAACATTTTACGTACCTACGCTATGTCTGGGAAACTGCAGAGGCGATGTCTGCCGATTAACATGCAAAGAAGAGGAGGCCCAACCCGTTTTTGCTTTTTTCACGTTCAAAATTAGAACTGGAGGTTAACATGATCCTGGCCTAAAGGAGCGATATTTTGGCCCTTACAGATTTGTATTATGTCTTTAGCGGTTTCATGCCGTCTGCCGATATAAGAATCAATCTTTCAATAATATTTTTATGTTTCTGGTTTCTAAACACAAGAATGCTTCATAGTCATAGAGGACGACACGATTTTAATATTATTTTAGATTATTTTTGATAGAAGTTTCTAACTTTTTCGAGTCGTTTGAGAAAAACCTTGTTACACTTCCAAAACACCATTTTACGTAAACTGCTGCTGTAGTTCGAATCGGAACATCTATGTTTTATGCAATCACCTTTTTATAAATAAATCATTTAGTCGTTAAGGATGAGTCGGCTTACCCCGAAGTGCATTTGTCCCACACGTGTTCAGCATTTGGATCGTTTTATAAGGACATGGGAGCCAAACGTGCCCCTTAAAATCAGGTTAAACTCCAAATGCTAGATTAACTTAAAGCGGTCCCAACCCACGCTTACCTAGGTAACCTGGATGTGACAATGTCCGCTTTAACTTTATTGCATGGATAAACGGACACAAGAAAAAGCAACGTGTGGATTTTTCTGAATTTTTTAGTTAGAAGAGTTTTCAATCTTTGTATGTGACGTTTGGGCTTGAGATTTCAGACAATGCGCGTTATAAGTACATGTAAGCTTGGTTAAGCTAGCATGTTGTTTGCTTTAAGTTAGTTTAAGTCAGTTTATTAAGGGAATGAGGCTTTCGCCCTTGAGCACCCTATTCATATCGATAAACAGAAATAAAGTCATAAATTACATCAGCAAATGCGAAAAGTTAAGAAGTTAGCGGTAAGTGTGAGCTAGGCGCAAACTGCCGCCGCTAAAACAATCATGATTGTATGTACAGTAGGTTCTCAACAAGTGAGCGTCTAGTCTGCACTTGAAGGATTTGACACTTTCGGAAAGAACGTCGGCATCAGGGAGTCCATTCCATGCCCCGATGACCCTGTGTGAGAAGGCGTTCCGTCGGACGTCCGAATGAGCCCGCTTCCTTCGCAGTTTGAACGGATGACCACGCAGACGGTCAGTCCGGGCCAATTCAAAGAATTCATCAAAATCTAGGGCACACTCACGGCTTCTGACAATCCTGTAGGTTTGAATGAGATCGCCGCGCAGTTGCCTGTAATTTAGAGGAAACAGATTTAGTTCGGTCAGCCTGGTTTCGTAAGGCAAATGATGAAGATTCTTGACCATCTTCGTAGCCATCGCCTGTACTCTTTCCAGTCGTTGATAATCTTTCTTTAACCACGGTCGCCAGGCCTGGACTGCATACTCTAAGTGAGACCGGACGAATGCCCCATAGGTTTTTCCGAACAGCTCCTTGTCGATCTGCACAAATCCTCGCCTCAGCGCAAATAACACCCTTATCGCACTTTTGGCTGCCCTTTGACACTGTGAAGATGGTTTCAGCGAGGAGGTCATTAGGACGCCCAGGTCTTTCTGTTCCACAACATTTGAAAGGGACTGACCACCAAGGACATATTGAAAGGAATCGTCCTCCTTACTGGTCTTTCTGGTGCGGAGTCTCAGGACCACACATTTGTCCACATTAAAATTGAGGAGCCAGCGAGCTGACCAACTGTTTAGGCGGTTGAGACTGTCTTGAAGCGCGTACCTGTCTGCATCAGATCTGATGGGTCTCCACAGCTTAACATCGTTAGCAAACATGATGGCGCTGCATCCCAGGTCGTCGACGCAGTCGTTAATGTAAACCAGGAATAGCAACGGCCCTAAGACTGAGCCCTGGGGTACACCACTTAGAACGGGAGTAGGAGTTGACCTTGAGGCCTCAATGCACACGGTTTGCGATCTCCCGGTAAGAAAATCTGTTATCCATGTCAGCAGCGTTCCTCTTACCCCAATTTCAGAAAGTTTGTAGATTAGGCGTTTGTGTGGGACGCTGTCGAACGCCTTCTTAAAGTCTGTGTATATGACATCAACCCTCCCATCCTCATCCAGTGCGCGAGTCCACTGCTCCGTCGAGAGCAATAAACTGGAAAGACACGAGCGGTTCTGTCTAAAGCCGTGCTGCAGGTCTGAGATTAAATGGCCCTGCTCCAGGAACTCCATAGTTGCTTTCTTAATTATGGCCTCCATTATTTTACAGCAGATGCAGGTTAGACTAACAGGCCGGTAATTGTTAGCATTAGTGCGAGCCCCGCCCTTGTATATCGGAAACATATTTGGCTTTGAATTTTCTGCCTCGATGTAAAGTAGAGTTTTCAGTAGAAAATAGCCAAGCTTAAGATCTTCCACGTTATTTAGGGTAAGGGTGAGTACACGAATACTGGGAGTCTCCAAACTCTCCTTTCCCGTTCAAATGAAATTATCAGGTTCCCGACATAAACACTTCCTGGGGGTCGGCTTTGATGCTCTAATTGTTTCTTAATCATTACGAAACTGTTCGGAAAACGGAAATTTTATGAGCATAATATGGAACATGGAAAATTAGTTGGGTATCTGGCTGGCGTGCCTTATATTCCAATTTTCTATGAAAATAAGTATTAACCTCCTTGAATGTCAGTCCTATCCCCGAGTGTGACCGTTTCACTCAGTTGAATATTCCAGAATTCCAAGCAATTCATGTATTATTCCGTTTAATCTGAAAGCGTTCAATGATTTACGTTTCTGTGCATCGGATTTCTCATTTTGACCTGTTTTAACTAATAACATTCTTTTGGCCTATTTATTGACAAGGAAATTAGCAAAATTGTTGAATCCGAACAAATATACTGTCTGCTGGTTGGTATTTTGCGTTTAACTTGGAGTTTGCGGCTAAATCTAAGGAAAAGATTAATCGCAACATTCCAGGTTGATTCGTCGTTTTGTTGCTTTTGAAGTGTTTCCATTGTTGATTCAAAACGATGCTTATTTTCAAAAAAGAAGAGTGGCGATTTTGCCTACCGATCCTCAGAAATAGGGAATTCGTGCCCACAGCTCTTTATATGGCCGCATCGGGCAGACATATCATTGTGACCTTTGTCGCTCCCGTTAAACCTCCATTTAATCTGCTCACATGTACGTCCCCTCTTCTTATAACACGAAACCTTAGAATCGCATTCTTACTATCACTGGAATGGTTAATTTATTATGATACTGAGATCCTTACTGACGAGATAATAAG